>JAVLVB010000513.1:1749753-1833459 GCA_032876305.1 Orestias chungarensis | reverse complement strand
AGCTTCTTTTTCCCTCTAATTTGCTGCTGGATTCTCCACTGTGCTTCAGGTTGAACTTATTGCATACGTGAATAAATTTAGGTTCATACTTTTTATTGCTTCCATATCCAGGAACAACTAAAAAGGAGGTGGGTGGTTGCGTTAATAGAAACTACAGCAATCAAAAAGGATCATCTGTCACTGCAGCACAATTGCTTGTAATTAGGCACAAGTGGCAATCGTTTTTCATTATGCCCGAGTAAAACTAGCATGGTACAAATAAATAACATAAAATAAAGGCATTTTCAGACATACCTTTCCTTACATCTCTTTAAATCCCCCCTTTATGCCTTTTCTTCCCTGTGTCCTGTCTTTTATTTTTCTTCTAGTCATACCTGCCTACCTTCCTCAGGGTCTCCTAATCCTCTCGAGGTCAACTATGTTCTTTCCTACTTTTCTATCTTTCTTTGCAATTGCAAAACAGACATAAAATCTGTGACTGGGAAACAATTTAAAGTTAGGAAAAATGGATGGATGGATTCATTAAACATCAGCAAAGATGGATTTGTCATATTTTCAAGCTGATTTAAAATATAAGTAACTTTTCAAGGAGAGCAACGAAACAAACAAACATTTTGGTCATTTGAAGATGAGGTGAGTTTTCCATCGTTTAGGACTCCATATGGTGAGTTTTAGCTCCTCATATTGCTAAAAACCAACTGGTAGAAATTTCATGAGGAAAAATAAACATTGTGTCCCGATACAGATTCAATTAAATAGGTGATTATGACTACAATTACTTAAAAATGAGCATCATCTCTCTGTCTCTGCAGAGCCGTTAAGAACCTCCTGCCTAAGAAAGTGAATCCCACTTACTGTGAATCGTACATCTTTTCCAGCAGATTCTCAGCCACAGACTTCTCCTTCATATCCATTGTGACTCTGTCAGTGGGATAATGGTTCTCTACGTCCATCACTTGCTCCTCAAAGAGAGTCATACCCATCATCCTTTTTTGCCTGTGTGAGACAAAGCAGGTGGAGGCTGTTAATTGAGAGGTTTCCAACAAACAATACAGAAAGCACAAGGGCTGCTGCGCCCAAACTCAAGTGTGACTGTCGTACTAAAACTGCACAGCCTTAAAACTGGTTTTCGAGTGGTTAACCCAAGGATTCTTGCAATATTGGCGGTGAGAAAATCACCTGAAATCCTCCAGCTGTTTGGCAACTTCTGCAGCTTGAAACTTCTGAACATCTGTGGCGTAACGTCGTTGGGTGTCATCGGACAGCAGTTCTGGCCGGGTTCGGTCTTGGAAATGAAAGAGAGAGATGATAAATAGATAATACTACTGTAAAAGAAAGAAACAACAGATTAAAAGGGAGATAGTAAAAAAAAAAAGACCTACCCAATTCAAAGGATAAACTGGATGGCATTGACACTTTGAGAATCTGTTAGGAACAAAAAATAAAAACTGAACCTGAACGTCACAGACAAGACATTTAAATCATTTACTAATATTGATTTGATCTTTACATTATAAAGGTTCTAAATCAAAACTATGCTTAAACACTAGAACTGATAGAAAAGTTATATCATTTTTATATCAGCTAGACATGTTTAATTTATTCTAAACCAGCAAAACAATATGGTGTAGTTGCTGTCTTTCTCCACCAGGGGTCATTTCAACACATGCAATAAAAACAAAACAGGAAAGGAGAAAAACCAAAGGACAGCAATGTGACAGCTCAGGAGTTTTTTTAACTTCAGTTGGGACCTATGATGGATAATTCCTCCTGCGGGATTCGTCCCACGATCCCGACAGGAAGTCCAGAGGTTAAAGGACAGATGGAAAGGGAGGGAGCAATGCAAAGTTGACTGATGCACACGGTCTGAGAGGCGTCTGAGGAAGAGCCGCACGAGAGAAGCGAGAGGAGTCAGGTGTGCAGGTGAAGGATCCGGAGAGCAGCGGGTTTGATTGAGCACAGAGAGCAAACAGAGAAGAGTACAAGCAAACAAACGCACGATAACACCATGTTCTTTGCTCTCGTCAGGGCAGGATATTAAAAGGGGCATCTAAATAACTGGATATTACTGAAAAGTCCATTTATTTGAACAAATAATTACAACAAAAAGGTGAAACTTTGATTTCTTTGTGGCATTTATTACTGCTGGCCTGGATGATCCTAGTTCACACCTAATCAAAAATCTAACTTTTTTTTCTCCACAGACTATAATAATGGTATTTAAGGAAAATACAATAACAGACATGGCAAGTACTGCTGGAAAAGGAAATTAGTATCGCCATAAGGCTTTCGAGCAGAGTGAAGCATGAAGCAATAAAACATTTCCTGGTAAGACTGCAGCGACTACTTTTGAATCGATAAAGCAGAATGGACAAAAACCCCACAGAGGACAACACAAGCTAAATTATCAACGAATTTAGAAACACACTGGAGCTCCTGCAAATGTAATAGAATATTTGCTCATTAGTTGTCTAACTTACTACCTATAAGCTCATTTCTTCCAACAAAACTGACTAACTTTTCATATAAACGTCTGACTTCAGCCAGATGATAGTTTCGGAGCACATGTTGAAATCTTTGATATTGTTCATTCAATGTTTGCTAAATGGTATAAAACAACTCTGGTGCTCATCAGCCAGGGATATAAAATTTCATTCCACCTTTGTTGCCAATCTGATAACCATCTTATTCACTCAAATGAGAATTAGGAGAAAATAGTGTCTTTTAACACTTTTTAATTTTAAGTGTAAGACTTACCTGTTTAAATTAAAGATTTTGGAGTTCACCATCAATATTTTTACACTTTTATCCTATTATGGCTCTTCCTCTCTAATCTGCTTTCGCCCTGATTACGATTTTGACAGAAATATTGTAACATTGTACTTACGGCGCACTTCTCCATGAAGGTGTTGTAGAAGTCGGGAAACTGTTTTTTGGTGTCTCGAGCACTGAGGTTCTTCATAAGGTCAGCATGGAGATAACACAACTGGGAGGAGAGAAAAAGGATTACAAAGAGCATGAAAACAAACTTAGCTGCACATCTGCAGTGGATACAGGGTTGAACAACCTCCAAACCAACAGTGTCGGACTTAATAATAATAATAAAAAAACAAACTAAAACCTATATTCAGTTCCTTTCTATGTACATCTTTCAGCAGGGTGAGACTTTCCCCAATAATAAAAAAAAGGAGCGCTTCATGAATTGGTAAAAAACAATATACTTGTTTTCTTCAGGATCTGACTCTCGTGTGCAAGGGCTAAAGTATTGAACTAAAATTGTCTGCTTGTAGCAGATTTCCAGACTATGAAAGAGTCAAAGGTGAGCAAGCAGTCCATTTACAATTCATAGATCCATTAGGGGAAAAAGTAGGGCAGAGGTGAAAGTCAAATCCAAGCTCATCAAAGGCATGCGTGCAATAATTTCAGGGAGAATAAAACAAATCGTTCCAAAAAAGTAAACCACATGAGCGTAGGAGGTTTTTTTTTACTATAAATCTAGTAAACGTTTTCATTAAAAAAACTTTTATGCAAAGATATAGACTTTTATTGGGAAGTAACCCCAGAAAAGAACAAAAACATGGCCCAGAAAGGGTAGCTCTGTTTTTAGCCTGCAGTATAAATTCCTCTACACCCTTGGAATGAGAAGGTGAGTTAAAGGGGGAATTCAGTTCACTGCACTTTACAGGTTTAGTGTTGGACATTTCTGAGGTCTTTAGACAGCTGTCAGTACGAGGAAAAAACAAGAAAAAAGGCAAAATGCAACAACACACGTAGTTTTTTTGGTTAACATTTAATGACCTAAGTGCTCCTATGTGATGCTGTAAAGTAACAGATGATACATAATTGAAAACAAGACGTTCCCATACACTAAATTTTTGAAAATCATTTTCTTATCTCTCTCTGAGACTAAAATCAGAACAAAGCTGTCCTTTTTCAGGTTAATCAAAACTATAAACATAATCTATTTTTTTTATAATAACATAAAATATGCAATTAAACAGCAAATCTGTTTTTTAAATGCTCTCATTGTTTTTGCAATTAGAAATAATTGTGGTAATACAGTAGATATTTAGTGAGAATCTCGTTTTTCTTAATTTTATATAATGACCCCGAATTGTGTTCTTTTGCACTTTAGTTATATCATGAAAAGGGATTAAAAAAATATATAAATATACGAGCAAAAAAGCAAAAGAAACATGCAACATCAATTTCTACTTTTTTGATTTCAACAGTGTTTGGAACTATGTTCATTAACCAATATATTTTAGATAGACAAAATTCCTCACTGAAGCGTCGTTGAGGGGAATTCATTTGTGGGAATCTAATGTACACACTCTAATCCTTTCACTTATGTCCCCTTCTGCATCTACACAGACCTAATCAAGCTAATATCTGCAACATTAAAACAAATATTAGGAAGAGCAAAGACCGGATCCGATTCTGGTCTGATATCAGCCAAGAAAACTTCCAGGAAGACATCGGATTATCGTATCGGGTCAATTTTGGTATCAGGGAATCCTGAAGACTGAAATATCAGTATCGTGTCAATTAGGGACATCCCTAATTTGAACAAAGACTTTTGTAGTGAGTGAAGTTACGGTTCTAACCAAGGGAGCTGTGTCGAACTGAAGAATGACGTGATTCATGAAGACCAGCAGGTGAGTTGGCCGTTTCTTCAACTGGTCGATGCTGTCGAAGTGAGGGCATTTGTCATCTGGTGACTACGATGAGCAGAAAAAAACAAAACAAAAAAACAAAGTAAAAAAAACGCTTTAAAGAATGATCAATTGAAATTCAAGCGTTTCCCTTTTGCTTTACTCACGTCTGCTAAATCATTCTCAAAGTCCTCATCTTCAGCTCCGATGATGCTCATGGTTGGCCTAGAGCGCTGAGCTTCCTGAGGAAGAACGGGTGACAAAACAAAAGGATTCGTAAATATTACAACCTCCACTGCACACTTCTAGATCTCAGCCCAACGCTTCTGCGTCATGTTTTAGCAGGTAAAGCCATTTGAACCGAGCTCTACAAATAAACTTGACTCTTGATTTAACAGATCAGTGCTAAGCACTGCTAAACAGAGCAGTGCAAAGTAACGCTTGCACATATATTGCAACTTCATTTTAACAAGAGGCCCATTTACTGACAGACATTTTATTCCAGCTACATTTAAAAATTTAGGTTTAGTAAACTGTAAAGACATCCGCAGCTTATATGCCGTTACGGTCAGCTTAGTTGCTGAGCTCAGTGGGAACAGTTTCGACTTCGACTTGAGCAACAGGTTCCTACTTAACAGAGTTCCCATGTAGATGATGACATGATGTCACCCTACTGGATCTAAAAATGGGAATGAGGTCATCTGAGAATAAAAAAAAAAAAAAAAAGTGTAGGCCGGCCTGTTTTCTTTGAAATCAATGAATAGTGATGGGATTCTTCAGAACAACCCACCCCCACCCTTTACACCCTTGCACCACTTCCCCTTCCCCAAAACACACAAACAACACACAGCTCCTGTATTCAGTCCTCTCAAGGCCGCAGACTCGGAGCCGCCAGCAGGGCCCGAACACATCAAAAAGGTAAACTGTACAATGCTGTGGTGGCAAGAGTGGACACAGTGTAATAGAAGGGAGGGAGAAAGCTGATGTGTACCAAGAAAACTCATAAGGCGTTTCCCCCCCCTTGGTTGTGGCATCATTTTCCAGCAGCAGCTGCCGTCATACGTTTGCAAAAACATGAACTGACTCTTTCACATCACTTTAGACGAATTCAAGCTCCTGCATTTTTGAAGCTGATTTAAGTGAGCCAAACTTTAGCAGCATCTCCGTTGGATTTCAGTCCAGAATTTGTCAAAGCCAGCTAAAGACCTTTGTTTTGTTGAGTCATCACTGTTATGCTTCGGGTAATTCTCCTGCTGTAGAACCCACCAGAGTTTAAAGTCCCAAACTGATGATGGGGATATTAGGTTTCACTCGGTTTGATTTTTAGGGCCTAGTCCGCATAACCTAAAGTCTGCTGCGACTATTTTGTCACGAAAGTCTGGAAGACCATTAGTGAACAAGACGTCGTGTATCAAAGGTCTTATTGTTCTCCAGGATCACCTGCGTATTTTCCTTCAGAACTCTCCCATCAATAAATTTTTCCTTTTCTGGTTCTTATAGCTGAGCCAGACAAACTTTGCGTTTTCTTTACAGGTTATTTTGGGTTCTGGTTTAGTCGTTTTATCGTACTTTTCTGCTGGCACCTCCTCGGCGTAGCTCCACTCTGCTCTACGTTTTTGCCACTAGTAACGACTGCTTTTCTTTTCAGGAAAGTCACAGACTAAGTGGAGGATTCGGCACCATCGCTGATGACCCCACCCTCAGTAGCTGTAACTTAAATGGAAAAAAACGCACACACCGAGTACTCAAGCTGCGCTGTGAATCTATAATAGAAATTGAGCTTGAGGATTAACTTAGTTTAAGATGACCACACCTGGAAAAGTTTACCCCTTCTTTCCCATTTGTCCATGAAAGTTCTGACAGTCGTTCCACAGGTTTTTTCCAAAGCCAGAGAAACTGCTTTCTAACCCTCGCCAGACTTACAGACTTTCTTTTCATCTGCACATCATGTCTTGGTTTTTTAGATCCTTTTACCTACTTCATGGAGTCAGGCAGGTTCTGCTTTTTTTAATTTTCACTCTACAATTCTGACAGTAACCACGGAATAGGTGTGGCGAGTCAAATCTAACTAAAAACTTCATCCAGGGATTAAATAAAGGAAAAATTATATTTTCTAACCAAGTCTGCTAGGCATGTTTGGCCCCACCCCAGCCTCTTATAATATATAATACTTTATTTTATTCATTCTTCTCATTTGTAAGTAGATAATATTTAATAAGCAAAAACAGAATAAGTGTGTGTTTGAAAATACTCATTTAAAGGCACTCTAGCTTTCTCTTTGCAACCATTTAAATCTTTCCTGGATTACTTATGTAATTGTATTTCTGTTATCAAACCGTTCTTTTCCTAATTAAATATTAATCTAAATAGTTTCCAGTACTATGATGCAATAGCTCTGTTTGCAAAACTTTTGTGACCGCAACATGTTTAAAAACAATTTATTACGCAGAAAAATCATGAATATCAAAGATTTATCGACTGATGATAATGAGAACACGTAGGTGAATAATTCTTTACCTAAAAATAAGTTGGGTTATTGATAATTCCCACACAACCAATGGTATTTTATTAGTGAAACTCTTAAACTGATAGGTTGACTCCGACGGATATTGTAATAAAGAACATGTTTACCTTTCAGGGACAAGGCATATGTAGACGGCCACAAAGACAATTAAAGCCTGCGGTAGTTAAGACATGTGTCTCTTGACTACCACGGTAATGAAGGACATTGTTGTGTGCTGCTTTATGCGCAAAGTAACTGCATTCACCGATGCACACTCTAAAAGCGAACAAGGATGACGCTTCCTCTCGAAAGAGGCCGGGTCTTGTTTAAGAGATTAGGTAACCTCTCCTGCAGGCTAATGAACACAACTGGAACTTCATGTTGAAAGTCACGAATGCTGCAGCCAGGACTGAAGAAGTGAATCTTACTCCAGGTAAACAAGCACATGCATCAGGATGGGCGGAAACATGAAGACACAACACAGATAGATTAACTTTAATCAGGCACAACATTGTGATTAACATGAGGTTTGTGCCATTTTAGTGACTGGCCTGTATTAAGCTGCGAATAAACATTTTGTCCCCAAAAGTTGAAAGCGCTACAAGCATAAAATATAAGCCAATATCAGGATTTGAGTGAGTTTGAAGGAACCCTGTTTTAATGGCTGGATCACATCAACAAAACCCGAGTCCTTATGTGGTGTTTCCAGTTTGGAATGCTCCAGATTTAGGAAAAGTGGTCCAAGTAAGGATCAGTAATGGAACAATGATGTGGTCATAAGCTAGAACAACAACAAAAAAGATGTAATTTATGCACAACGGGAGTGAAGCAAAGCCAAAGTGGTTGAGTCTAAAATCTGGGCTTCTGTATCTCATATTGCCAGAGAATGTGATGCTGGTTCTGATAGGAAGGTGTCCTGAGAATCCAACCCGTCCACTGCTGAAAGAACCAAATATGGAGCCGAGAGCAAGAGAACATTAATGAGTCTGAATAATTACGTTTCATCTCGTTTCATGGAGAAAAAGCCAAACTAGCTTCGGCAGTGTCATACTTGGGGTGATGTTTTGCTTATATACATGTGGATCTTATTCTGACATGGCCTCATTACCGGAGGACTGTTGGCCACCATGTACAAAAATGTAATGGAGACTGTATTCCCCGATGCCTGGGTTTTATTTCAGTAGGAAATTGCTTCCTGTTACAGCCCGACGGCCTCATGCTGGTGTACAATACACGCCATTTACAAAAGGGAAACAACCTTTCTGAAATGATTTAGTAGGCACAGCAAGGTAAAGATGCTTAATGGGGCTCCAAACTCCCAAAATAACAACACAATCAAGCATCTTTTTGGAGTTGCTGGACACACTGGAGAGGAGCTACTATCTCATAGCTTATTGGACTGACAAAGGAAGTCCTGAATTTTAAATGGGATCTTTATACCCTCAAATCTGAAGATGTTCCACTTTTTGTTGGCTTTATACTGTTTTAGATCATGAACAATTCAAACCAACGAACCTAAATTTAAGATGGTAATTAGCGGTTATTTAATGTGATTTAGAGACTGAACATGTGACTTTAATCAAGTGTGTTTGTTCAGCGATGTTGTGACTCTGATAAACGGTTCAGGGTCAAGGAGAGGTCTTTTTTTTTTGTGCACGAGTTAAACAGTAAATGCAGCACGGGGGACAAAAAGTGGACGGAGGGAAAAAAATAGGTCCATTCATGACCGTATACAGTGGGCTGACAAAGGCCAGCTCTGGAGCAGCATGAGTGGGAGGGGTTAGCCAAACAGAGCGAGCCACTTGTGACAGTAAGAAGCAAACATCTGCAGAGAAATACACAAACACAACCAAACTGTGCACACTGATGCAAGAGGTGGTTTAAAATATGGCTGCTCCTGGTTCCTTTAAAAAGAATCTGAATCGGGTTTCAGACATGCACCCCATGTGTTTAAATAAAAAAAACACTAAAATCTTTACTGTGAATGTTTTTGACCAGTAACAGATCAAAATATAGCTGTTTTTTTTAAATATTGGTGAGGTTATGAAGCACATGTTAGCTTCTGCAAGATATTTGCAGTTCATCAAAGCTGCAAGAGAGTGAGCAACAGGAAGGCTAAACGGAGCACAGCTAAGGTGTTCGGTTTTAATATTGCAAACTTTCATCTCCCTTCTCTTGAGAAATGTGTTGGATTTTAAAATAATGAAAGCAATGGTGTATAGGAAAAGCTGTAATGGTAAAATGTTTGCACCCTTTTATGATCACAACAACATCTCTGTTAAAATACATGCATTCATAAGTTTGTATGGAGGGAACAAAACCTTCATCAAAGAAGAAAAAAAATGCATCGTTAACACAACTGGCATGAAAGGTAGATAAAAAAAATGTAATCCTACCAAATCTTGCATCTAATCGTTCTCTTTTTATTGTGACAGCGCAAACATTGATCGAGTGACAGACATTGGGTTGACGTTTTGTACCACTGTAGTTCACCTGAAGTAGCCGAGCCAAGTTTGAAATATTGGGCACTTTTATCAGCAACTCATAGCAGGAAGACAAACAAAAATATTCAAAGCTTTTCTTTATAGATGTTTATGTTGGCATTATCCATGAAAAATCAGAGATTACTTTGGTAAACGAGCCTTTCTGTACCATGAACTGTTGGCTTCACTCTTTTTTTACCTCTGAAGACTTACCTTAAATCTTTTTTTTTATATACGTTTGAAAAATGTAAGTGACAGGAACAGAAAATAGAGCAAATGCTTCCCAAATGTTGGACACAACTTTTTTTTTTTAGATTTAAAGAATATGGAATAAATTGACCTTATTTGTAGATTGTTGTTTTTTATCATATGGTTCACTGATAACTGAAAAAAAGTGAGCGGCATTATAGTTTTCAGTGGGATCACCGACAGTGAACCGTTCCAGTTATTGCTTAATTCTGACAATTATGGAAAAGCTTTGCAAACCTTGAGGAACGCTGACTGCTGCTTCCACGGAGCACGTTTCAGCATTTCAGCTCCCTCCCTAGAGGAGATTCTGAAGCTTTGTTATTGTTATGTCTTGGTATATTTCAGTGAACCTGTAATACATTTAGGCATCGTTTAGGGATACCTGGAGGCAAATTAGAGTAGGAAGCGGATTATTGCTACTCATGGGGAAGTGGAGAAGGTCAGTTCCTTTCAACGTGCAGCCGAGCGGCGCTACAGACAAGCCGCTTTGGCTCGAAATGAACTGAACCGAGTGGTGCACTTCAGAACATGGCCCGGTCCGGGCAACAGATGGAAACACTGAGCAGACCTCCCCCCTCCCCATCAGCTCTACGCTTTGAGGGCCGCTCCTGGCTCACGCAGCATTCTCTCTGACAGAGAGTCCCACAAGTGCAGAGATCAACTGTGGTGTTCCTGAGAGTCGGCCACGGATCCCTTTCTCCGCCCTCCCATCACATTCCAGTCCTAAGTGTCAGGTGGCATCAGTCTAACTATAGCCATCAAGCGTGTTTGCCTTTGTGTGTGTGAGCCGAGACTACGCGGGAGTGCGGGTTCTGCGACAACTGGTCTTTACAAGAACATTCCTCCGCCGACGCTGAACAAGCGGACGTCTAAAACTGTGTGTGCAGGCTAAAAGAAGCACCTGCCTCTCGATTTAGACCCAATAGCTGCAGCGTCAGCATTGAACATTTCCACCGGAGTCAGTGTAGGCTAATGATAGCGTTGAAGAAACTGTCAGAACAATTCACATGACACCAATCGGCGATCGCAATTTCTGCCGAAGTGAAAGATATGGTGACCTGCTTAAGTCCAAAACCGCCGGAAAAGGCAAATAATTTAATTTAAAAAAACTCAAAATGTTTGGCAGTAACCGTCAGACATGAGAATATCTCACATAAGTTCTCATAAAATGATCTAGGAGCAACAAAACTGAACTCTAAAACTGAACCCTCAATGCAACCCCAGCAATAATAAAGCATAAACTGAGAGATTCTGAAGGTAGTTGTAAAATGTACATGTTTTTTTTTTTCCATGTGGCAATTATGATGTACAATATTATTAATGAATATCGCGGTCCGAGCTGCACAACTTATCAATCCGCAACCGCAGCAACAACAACAGTTGCAATATCGCATCCTCAGTCCTGCTGGGTTTTCTACATTTTAAAGTGTCATGCACGCAAAATCTGCATGCATAAAAAATAAACAAGATTAATGCATTTTCACAGTCCCTTTGCGTGACAGTGATGCAGCAATAGTGCAATTATGATTGCACTTCCATATTTTGTCCAGATTTACTATTCAAATCCTGAAAACAACTGACTTTTTACTCAAGCGCTTCATTTACAGCCAATGAATGAGTAGTCATACATATTTTCCAAGCTGTGTATGAATAGGAACAGATCAGAGCAAAAATTGATCATTCTTGCCGACACTGATACAAGAGTACGCCTGGCCCACTTCTCTCTTTTTTTCTCTTTCTATCACAATAGCGAAGGTTTGTAAATGTTTAAGTCATAAATTGGGTTCTGAAATTGAGGCGAATTGAGTAAAAAAAAATAAAACGGACCCACTGATGTGTTGCGAGACTGACTTGTAGAAAAACTGCGTTTGTCTAAAGTTACTGATTCCATTAAAAAAAGAACAAACTGCTTATCCCAGGCTGTTATGATTAACGGAGATTGCGACACACCCTAGCCGCAGAATTACATGTATCCTCTTAATTTACTGTAGCTCTGGGGCTTTTGGGGCTATTAGGGATAAACATGTTATTGCAAGCAAAGGAATTACCTTGTATTACCGGGTATACCCGCTTTTAAATACTTGTTTCAGCACTTATTTTTTTGTGCAAGGTCCTAATATTTCAACATTTCGATGCAGTTTAAAGGAAGACTAGGCGTATGTGTGCGTTTGCATCTTTCTTTGTGTTCTTTAGCAACGCGACAATCGAACCAAAACCTGCTCTTGCTGTTTAATCTTTCAGTTATATATATATATATATAAAATAGGGCCATGGTGAAAGCCTGCAGCTTGGACGGCCTGTACCGCTGCTGCTGCTTATCTGGCTCATCAGGCCAGAGAGCCTCATTAACAGTGACCAGGGGATTCCTAGCAGAGCTGCTGCTGCTGTGGCTGCTGAAGTAACCCTCCAGCAGCTCCACCCTTAGGCGTCTGAGCACAGACAAAAGCGAGAAAAAAAAAAAGCCCTGGCAAATAAAGAGCTATACAGACAGGAAGTGGGTGCAATTTCCTCAGGAAGCTATCAGAGCACTTTCCTGTCTAACCAATCAGATGAGAGGAGACTGAGAGAAGGTAAGCCACAAAGAATCAACAGAATGAGAAATTCAACCAAAGAATGGGAGCGTTTCTGTAAGAAAACTCCAGAGGGTTCATCTTTAGGTTCGCACACAAGAACTAGAAAATGAAATTACTGCCAAACCTGAATGAAACCTGGAAACGTGGCAAAACAGTCCATTACGGTGTAAGAAAGAGAACAGGTAAAACGTGAAGGGGGACTGAAAAAATGCTGCCACTTTCTCATTTTGGTTTTGTTGCATACAAATAACACAGTTTAACACAACTCTCATAAGGATAGTTCACCCTACTGGTTTGTTAGATCTTTCTCATTTACCTAAACTTAGTTTTGAGCGCAGTGTCTTGGAGGTAGACAAGGTTTTTGGTCTGCCTTGCAAGCGAACCTTTAAAGTTTGCTTTTTGTAAACCCCGTTTTCTGGAGTTGCTGATGCACATCCAAACACCTGCAGCACAGCTAATCCAAAAAAGAGTGGATGCCATAAATAAACCGACAAGCGAGAAGGTAAAGCTGATAGAACCGTCACCGCTGCAGAAGATCAATCGAAGGAGCCGGACCTGCAACAGCTGCCTCATCCGCATACACAAAGGTGTACCAGACCAGAACAAATGACTTTACAAACTAAATTAAAGGAGACACAGTAATATGAGAGACAGACGAGAGCTAGAAAGGAGAAAAAGAAGATGAAGGAAAAATGGGACAGAAGTGGAAACTCCAAAAGATCAGGCAACGGAAATATTCAAGCATAGGCCAGGCGCTTTTGGCGAGTGTAGGAAGGACTCAAGTATCCAGAAACTGTTGAAGAACCCACAGATCAGAGCGCGCCAATTACACATCTGTTCTCAAACGTCAGCAAAGCATAACCGAGCACACACCCTAGACTTGTTCAACCTCGACCAAGCGGCTCTGGCTGCAGCTGCACCTCTCGGAGTTCAGAGACCCAAAAACACGTCTCCGGCTGCATAGAACATGTACAATAAATCCTCCAGTCTGAAAACTTAACATGTAGTGTATCTAAAAAAAAAAAAGTGTTACAGCCACAAACTCATATTTTAGTGGGATTTTTTTTTACTTTCAACCAACAAGTTTATAATTGTGAGATTGAGGAAAAAAAATACAGTTTTTTTTCCGGTTTTGACTGTATTTGTATTTGAACGCATTTGTTTTGTGTTCCTGTTACCACTAAAACCACTTTGTTTTATCCAATTCAGGAACGACTTCATCAGTAAAACCTGTCCGCTTGTATGTATTTACTCTGAGAGTAACTACAGTTGTTCTGTGATATTTTCTGATCGCGCGTTTGATAGAGATCGTTAGAGAACAAGAGCATTACAAAGGCCAAGGATGAGAGGGGGGCAGAGACGTAGGATTTGATGCCAAAACTATTTTCCGAATGGTAAGGAGGGACTCATTCCTAATCTGAGGGAGCTGCAAAGATCCACAGCTCAGGTTTGGAGAATCTTTCAACATGACAGCTAATAAATATAAGCTTAAAAACCTGGCCTCTACGGTATCGTACCAAGCAAAATCCCTGGATTAAAATAAAGCCAGGGAAGGAAGTAGTTTGTTAGCTTGACCTTAAAAAGCTGTTAAAGTATTTAAAACAACACTTGAGTATTTCTGTTCATGTTTTTAGTAGCACAGACATTTGGAAATCATTCATCAGTTTTACTTTCTCTAAACATGATGCAAAACTTTGCATTGGTCCATCACGCAAAATCCAGATGACGTGCATTGCTGTTCACAGTTATAATAATACAAGGATCAACGGCTATTCTGTAAGACACTGGAAGTGAATGAGACTCAATCCTCAGGTAGAACGCGCTGATGTGTTTCTATCATACAGACACATTTTATCTTTATTCATGGCAACATTATCAAGGAGGCCTGATCTGACCGGTGACTTCAGTTAATCCTACTTAGAAACATTGCTTATTGTGCAGCTCAAGGCTGAAACTACAAACTTTCAGTACCACAAGCTTGTGCACATGAACGATACTGCTGGCGACTGCGTGTGAAAGCTAACTTTAGGCACAAGCATGTGTTCGGTGAATGACACAGCAGATAGACCTCATAGCTTTTTTTTTTAACATACATCGACATGTAGATTTCAGATTTCACAGATACGGAAATAGAAATGCCTTTTTCACTACAGCAACCAACTTCAGCTTCATGTACTGACAAATCATTAGTTTAGGGCAGTTATTGAAGAAATTAATGAAGAAATATCCCATTTGCAAAATAATGGTCACGGGTGTCACATGACTCACTGATTTTTGTTTTTTTTGCAGGCTGTAAGACAGCTAAGCTTACTTAAAGCAACAAAGAGCAGGAGCTGCTTGTACTCAGTGACCCTGACACTTTGGAGTCAAAGAAGAAACCAGACAAGGAACTCCATCTACAACCTGGATTTGGACAATTCTGGATAAAAAAACTAAGCCCTTCTTTTATTTTTAGCTAATCAAGAACGTTAAAGCAATTAAACCATTTCTGACTAACTTCTTTCTTTAATCCTCAAACTACAATTTGTGATGACAACAGCAACAAGAGAACTACTCCCGGGATTTGGGCATTCACGAGACACAATCTCATAACAGTGGAGGTGAATTGTGGGAAATGTCCTGGAGGCTTGTCGTTTGACTCTAGACTGACCCCTGTGATGCATCAGTATGGGCTCATTTTACCCGAAAGAAAATAATAAATAGAACCTGCAGGACATTCAGGAAAGTGAACGACTCCTTTTAGATTGGGGAGGGGATTTTCTCAAGAACAACTTAAGACTTTCACAAAACACAATTGCCCTAATTTATCCCACAAACACAGACTCTGTTAAAAGATAAAGACTTAATTTTTTTCCAGAGATAAGAAATTTCAAGATAGCGTCGGCCCCGTTGTTTCAGCAACGCATAAAGGAACGGAACGGCAGCCGCAGCCTTTACATGGAGCGAATCCTAGAGATCTTGTCACGGCTCTGACGGTCGGCAAACAAGCTAGCAGGGAGTCCATAGCGAGATGCTGGAGATAGTGTCGGACAGGGGAAGTTAAATCATGAGTTGGTGAGAAAGGGAGTGGCTCCTCCTTGCTGAGGGTGTGAAGAACATGACAACATGCTTCCTCTGGGCCTATTTTCTCACGG
Source organism: Orestias chungarensis (assembly GCA_032876305.1). Lineage (NCBI taxonomy): Eukaryota > Metazoa > Chordata > Actinopteri > Cyprinodontiformes > Cyprinodontidae > Orestias > Orestias chungarensis. Next base: position 1,817,862 of record JAVLVB010000513.1, on the reverse strand, counting down.
CAAACAAGCATCCCTCACCATTTATTCTCAGTTCTTATACATGTTCTTACTTCTCTACTAACTTTCATCTCCTCCTTTTTTTCCTGCCTAAACTAAAAGCACCTCCTTCCCTCCCAGACAGCCGGTGCATTCATAGCAGGTCGACGAGAGCCAATTATGCAATTTAACAACCATTACGTGGCGGCTAAAGTAAGATTACAGCCAAAAGCTGAAGGGAAAACACAACACAATCCCTCGCTTCACGCAACATGCCCTTCTCGCTGTTCTTTGCTTTCACAACGATAGGAAACATGCTCCTGCGACATTGTTTCAGCGCAACAAGCTTATCTCGGTTTACTTGGACTCGGCTGCTGCGGGGAGTCGATGACCTTCTATTCGGACATTTTTAATGATATTGAACAGCCACGTCCACCCCCCCCCCCCCTCACCGCCCTAAATGTCTTCACGAGGGCGCCCAGAATCTGTTTACATTTTAAAGATGATAAACGAGGTTTCCCAAATAATTAGCCGTGTGTTTCTCCCCCTTATCCACGCACACATATTCAGCACTGTTTAATAGGCTTTGAGCTTATATGCTTGTTTCCTTGCAGTTAAAGCAAACTCCACTCCAACTAACTGCCATCCCCCCCTTAACCGCTCGCGCCTCACCCCCATAAAGAGGTCAATGTCCTCATGGAAACAGTTGATAGGCCCGGGGAAAATCGACTGGCATGGATTGGCAGCTCAGAGTGAACCTCCAGCTTGGCCTAACTGCTTCCATGTGTATGCGAGAGTGTTTGGGTATGTAGGCAGCAGTAATTGCATAGATTGAACAAACAAATCTCTGATAAAAAACAAAAAAAAAAGTGACCCTGAATCTTTCAGTCTTCCCGTTTGTTCCGTGCATCGGTGTGAGCAGCAGGTTCATCTGAGCCGCAGCAGACTTTTAAGACGGCACCAAACAAAAGCTGAAATGCCAGGGGTTCATTTCAAATATTTCTGGAAGGAATGTTAGTCTGCCCAGAATCAAACGCTGCAAAGCCAAAAAGAAAAAGAAAAAACCCCTCTGTGTTCACACAAAGGCGCACTTAAGCCCACAATGCTGAAAATCTTCTACCCATGATCAAAAATGCAACGAGTGACTCAACTAACCCAAATCTAACCCCTACACACACACACACACACACACACACACACACACACACACACAGATAATAATATTTATTTGGATCAAAAACTGATCCGTACAGCAGAAGCTTTTAATCAGCCCAGAGATCTGAATAATTCAGTTCTCGATTGATCGACTGATCAGTGATCAGAAACAAACACATTTCCAATCTGCCTCAACTAACATCATGTAGGTTGTTTTTTTTTCTCCCCCCTTTTGACCTTTCATGATCAGTACAAATACACTATATTATGCGTAAAACAATGAGTAACATCTTCCAGTACCCTAATCTGTCATTTTAATTGCAGTTTTAAGAGGACCGAGCGCGTTTTTATCCTCTGGCCTCCTGAAGGATCACGCTATAAAAATAGTCTCCATCTAATAACAGTGGCATCCAAATTATTTTTGGTATGTCTCAATGCCAAAACGCTTCCAAGGAGACATTTTAGGGAACCAATATACAGACTAGTTTATATAAACAGCAACTTAATTCGTTAACAACCTGCAAGAGTGAATTATGTCGCTTTCCTGCTATTCTCTGCATTGATTTTTCACTGTCTGGGTTTGATTTATTCATGTGAAATTGTCATATATTATCATGTTTTAATAAACTCAGTAAAAGTAAACTCAAATATTAACACAAAGTTGTGTTTAGTCCATATAAAATGATAAATCTTACCGCTCCCTAATAACAAGAGTGGAAATGTTTACTTACGGAGTTAATGTAACCCATGTGTGAAAAACAGGCATTTATTACATTAAGACTAATAATGCACCCATTGTTTGGGGCATGCCACAGTCGACACACTGTCCTCGCACACTCGCTCCAGCGAAGGACTTTTCAACCCACACATAAGTAAACATCGTCTGCAGAGTCCAGTCTCGCTTTTTCCACTCAGATCAGCAAATGAAAGACCTCATTCTCTGTTTCCTCACACTCATTTCTCCCACACACACTAGAAAACCTGGCTCTGCCCCCATACAGGGCTCCGTATGGGGGCAGCAGGATTTGGTGGGGGAAAAAGGGGCTTTTACAAGGTGAGAAACACACACAACTACACATTAAGTCCCTCGATCTTTATAAGCACTTTGCGCTGACTTCCCTTATCCTGACCCTTACCGTAAACCCAACCATTCCCTGTAAACGTTTAATCCTGAATCTAATGTAACCTCAATCCCTACCTGTGCAGAAAACACCTCCTCTTCTCATGGGACCCAGGCTTCGGGCCCCACAAGAAGGAGCCGTTTCCCGTTGTGAAGCATCTGCTCAGAAATGGACCTTAGAATGGAACAAATACAAGGCAACACACACACAGCCATGCTTCTGACTCATGCTTCACCAAATGTATGTAACCCTTTCAATCACTGCAGCTTTACATTAAAACAAATAGAATCCTCTCGTCTTTAACTGAAAGCGGACATTTAAGTTTAAATTTGTTCGCTAGTCACTAATGAGTGTGTGCGTGGTGGTGGGGCGGGGCGGTAGGTTACCGTCACCCTTCAAACACTTGGACCACACATGCTATGAGCTGAACGAGACTTCTTATCTGGCTCAGCAGCAGAGACTGGCAGGTGAACACAGCGAGCGGCTTGTGTGAGGTGCCTTCACTTTTCATTCCTCCCCGACTGCCAAAGGAAGACAGACACCATGACAGACGACGAACAAGCGCCCCGATCGATTGTTGCTGGGAAATGTTACTCATACGATGGGCAGCTCATCATGTATCCTAATGTATGACAGGGAGAGACGGATCATGCCTAATGAGGGGAGATTCTGTCTCTGAAAGCAGGTGAGAAAGGTGGGGTGTGATAATAATTTGAAAAAAGGATCAATTATTGCAAATGTGGTTGCGCATACGGGGGTAAAATCTTTAAAAGGATTGGAGCAGCGGAGGCCTGTTGTCTCTAATCACCCAAAACAACAACTTTAGATACTTCAGATACGTTTTCTTGTTCACAAAACAACTTCTCCTGAATCGTAAAACACGTTCATTTCCAATTGGGATATCAGTGAAAACATGCTCTTAACGAGACTGAAAGCCTTCGTTGTCAAAAGACAACAAATAAAATAGACAAAAGTTATATGGGGAGAAACGGAAGGAGCCAATCCTGCTGCCCATCCCTAAATGAACTAAATAAATATCAACATTTTGTCTAGTAATACAATTATAACGCAATAAATCTCTGATATTGCCTCTTAGCTTTGGTGGCCAGTCCTTTTTCTATAAACCTTTCAAAACTGGCACTAATATCAACTTCACACAATCTAAATAACAAATTTATTAAACCAAAAGCCGACTTAAACCTTCTGAATCAACCCGACTAAGCGTAACAGAACATATTCGATGCTTTAAATCGTTTCGTTGTTTGATTTCAGCCAATTCTGGTTTTAGCAAACATTGACTGACTGCAAGAAATCTGATAATCCTCACGGTTGACGAATGAAGATTTGGTTCTGCAGGGACGTTTTTTAATTCTACACGAGAAGACAAATGCATCCCAGAGGAAAACCAACACACAAGGCTACAGATGTGTCTAGATAAGTACAGAAAACCACAATTAAATCAACTTTAGTTTAGACAAAATTGAAAAACATCTCCGCTCTCTCCATCTAAAGAAGAAACCATGATTCAACTAAAGCCAACAGATAACAGAACACCAGTTACTCAAATCAAAGAGAGAAAGGCTCCAAACACCTCTTCAGCTTTTATCTGACCACTCAGACGCCATCACGTTTTCTTTACCTTCAGCTTTATTCTTTGCCTGTCATTGTGGTTGACCGTTTTATTCTATTTTATTTGCTCTTGCGTAAAGAACCACCATATCTAACGATCTTCAAGAGTTTTACTTTGCATATATTTCTTTCCCCAGTTTTTGTGCAAGACTTCTTTTAGGAAACGTCAAAAATCGCTCAACACAATATATTTCAATCAAATACAGGGAAAAGAGCCTAGTTTAATCAGATGTTACGTTAAAGTATTATTGGAGCAAAAGTTTTTTGCTGCCTTAATAAATTGTTTTAGTTGGATCTTTACCCAAAAAAACCCCCAAAAAAAACATGAAGCACTTTTACAGATACAAAACATGATTTTTTGCAAATGAGATCCGGCCTTTCTTTAGTCCCAGTAAACGTGTAATGCAGGTGAGATGAATAAATGCCACTGAGCACTAATGATGACACAACACAAACTCTGACACACCAGTCCTGGATATGGGTAACATGTGAGCTTCATCTAGAGTAACCTTTAATAGTGTATGAATAATCTTACATGGTCTAAGCATCAGCAGCGAGAATTTACGTTCCAAATGACAAGGATTCTAATAAAAGGAAGCAGCTTAAAAGGAAATCAGCCCTTATTAAAACGACCACATGCACCTGTGGCTGCGTGTCCAGCACTCAGGGTTACGATTGTTTCTATTGTTTTGTCTACTTCTGTAGCTCTAATGGACAAAAGAGGCTTTTGACCTCAATGTAACTTCCTCTCCCTTTTTTTTTTTGAAGATTCAACTCCTCCACAGCCACAGACCTTGAAAGTTATTGGAATCTTACGGTGAAATGTTTGTTTATACATTTATGTTGAGCTCTTGAATTAAAAATTTATTTAAGGCCATATTCAGCATCTACTGTAGCTGCAATTCTTCACATTTCTGAAATGCTGACACTTTTCGGATTTCTTTTGTAAAATTCTTCAAACTCCGTCACATAGGACAAGGAACATTTATTAGAAGCCCTTTTTTGTTTTTCCCACAGATTTTATATTGTATTTTCATCTGGGTTTTGACTAGGACATTCTGTAACTCAACTACTTGCCTGGATATAAACGATTCAACTGCGTGTTTAGGTTTTAACATCCTGCTAGATGTTAAACCGCTACTCCAGTTAAAATGCTTTTAGCATGCTTTAACGGTTTATCCAACGCTGCCATCAACCATGACCCCATTCCCTTGTCTGAGAAAAAGAAAGGCTTCCCCATAGCATGATGCTGCCACCTCCTTGTTTCACCAGTGAAACCTGGGTTCAGGGTAAAATTGTTAACGACCTTTCCTGCAAAAAATGTGTTTCTGATATAAACCAACAAGTCCAGTTTACTAACTAGTTGGCTTTTAAATTGCAGGAGGTAGAAGGGGATTTACTTTAGGGGTATAAACTCAAAAAATGAATGCCACATATTTTTTAGAAAGTAAATTGTTAGGAAAAGTGGAAAAACATATGTCTCATTCTCCTTCCCTTTCACAATAAAGGACAACACAAAAGTACTTCCTGTAAAATGTAACACCAACGCGAACCCTGTTCAACTTAACAAGATCTACTTTAACAACCTAACCAAACACATTTAAAGCCGTAAGTTTGAACAACCGCAGAAACACACGGCGGCACGTTGCAGCTTGCTTCCTTACACGGCGCTGAAAATAGCAGTGGGTTGTTTTTGTTTTTTCTCTCCTCCCCCCAACTTCTGTTGTAGGTGCGGAATGACAAAACCACCTTCCCATCAATTCCCCTGCGTGCTTCTTTGTGCCTTCACACTCTTCTCGGAACACCGAGCTCCTTCAGGAGGAATCGGTAGGTTTCGCTGTTGACCTGCGGAGACGAGAGGAGCAGCCCGGTCCGCTCTGTCTCTCGTTATCTGATGCCTGTTCGTCAAACTAACTGCGGCCAGAGAAGAATACCTGCGATGGCTTTGAAGTCCGTGCCCGGCTACAGTAAATTATTAGCTCTCCTGCAGCCTCAGCTCCAGGCCCTCAAGACGCCCCGAGGCTGTTCAACTGTGGGTGCCCTTAGCTGTCATTCCAGCTGTTGGGTATCTCTCATTGAGGCTGACAACAACTGTTACAACCTCACAGCGGTACTACCCAAGTTCATCATTCGGCTTTCTGAGCGGCGGTTGTTGTGGGCGAGTTTATGTTGGCCTCTAACAATGGATAGAGTGAGAGACGGGGAGGTGGTGGTGGTGGGGGGCAGCACTGCAGCTCAAATTAAATACCCAACATTCCTTCAAAAGGAAGCAAAGGTAGCCTTTGGGCTCGAGACAAGCCCGAGCTTGCAAAGTGTGGGTAAAGCACGGAGACGACAAGTGCAGCGCTCCTTTTAGTCTAACAGAGCGTAACAGGAAGTGGCAGCGCCTGCTTCACATGTTGCTTCTCGAGTGCAGCGCCTGGTTGAAAACACGACAGTCTCCAAAATCCACCGGCAACCCAGCGACGGCCTTCCTAATAACGAGCATGATCGCTGTAAAGATAGATATGGGGGGGTGGGGGAAGTTCTCCCTAACAAAAGGTCCGGAAAAGAAAATGAAATAAAATTCTATAACCATGAAATCATGGAAGACAAATGTGACAGACTGGCTTGGCGACCTTTACTTTGACGTGTGACTAATAAAATCTCCTCCGACGCCGTTAAAACGACTGAATCTTTAGTCGATGACGGCGATCGGATACTGAAACCGCTCTGCTAGAGGTACGGTAATTAAGAGTTTCCTGTGGAGGCAGGAAACTCTCTGCAGCTCGGAGGCAGCGACGTCCTTTAGCTTTCAAGAGGCAAAAAATATATATATAAAAGTCATCATTGATAATCAATTATGCACAGACACAGATTATTGACCTCTGTCTGCACGGAGGCGCCCAGTCCATACTGTCTGATCTGATGATGAGTCGCACAGAAAGACGCTCCACTTCTTCTGATGCTGTGCGAAAACTGCAGAGGACAAACAGCTGATTTGATCTGGTATTTGTTTTTAGCAGGGACTGCGACTAAGTGGATATTTTTTTAAACAACAGCTAAAGCATGAAAGTCTTTGTTGTTTGGGGGTTTTTTTTTTGCAGTGGTAATACAGCGTCATGTCGCTCTGCAGAAAAAATAAGAAAAAACCTGGCCTGGCTGCTGAGAGAGAGAAGAAATAAAAAAAACTGGCAGGTCAGAGGAAAATAATTCATCCCATGCACAAAAGGATTGGTTCCATAATAGGACAAAAGTCAGAAGCTGAAATCTTTCCGTGTTTCAGACTTAAATTTGAATCTCCACGTCTTTAGTAATGTACAAAACATTTAATTCATATTGCATATTTCTTATTGTTATATCATGCTGCACAAATCGCTTAAGTTTAATTTTATGCCCCATGAGAAAAAGTGGTCTGATCACTCAAGATAAAAATCAACAATGCTGGGGGGATGATGTGTGTTTTGCCCCAACAAGGGTAGAAAACATGGTCAGACAGTAGTAGAAGACGACGAGAGCTAAATGCAGAGCAAACCTGGAAGTAAAGTCATTTGCAACGTCCAACAGGTTAGGCTTGAGGTTAAGGTAGAGGCTCCCCTTACCGCAGGACGCTGACTCTACACATGCAGACAGAGCTATGACAGAAAGGTTTAAACCGAAGGATATGTATGAGGCAGAATGACCCAGTCCAAGTCCAGACTGCTTATCAGCGGAGAACCTCTGGCAGTTTACAGTTCCTCCCCAAACCAGCTGACATCTTAAAACTTTTACACAAACATGAATGCCCAAAAATATTGTTTTTGACAAAGCATCCCACAGCATAATGCTGCCACTGTCGCACTACACCATGGGGTTAAGGTTTTTTTTTAATTAAAAAAATACCTGGGAACAGCCGAGTTTACCAATATTAACTTCCGGACATGTAAACTTTCTACTAGCAGTTTTAAGCCAAGTATGCAAATATTTGTACAATGTTCCATAGAAACATTGCTTCATTTTCCCCAAACCCAGCTGCATATTGGTGACTCTTCCCAGATCTAGCAGCTCATCTGTGCCATAATTTCGTCTCGGTCAGCCTCGTTTCCACCAGGATACTTTAGTTTGATGAATTACAGAGAAGGAGGGGGGGGGGGGGTACTGCTATTTGAGAGGGAGATTAAAACATAGATTTCACAAGATCACCTGCAATAAACCTTCTACTGACAACCCATCACACAAAACAACTCTCTCTGGGCACATTAAAGTGATTTGTATGGGGGGATAAAAGCAAACCAGACTGGAATGAATGTAGAAAATACATAACCCTGCTGCTGCTGCTGCTGCCTGAAACATGACAATAAAAGTTTTTCCTCAACTGTCTGCAAAACTCAGAGCTCCTGACAAGCTGGTCCAGAGGGGTAGGAACTGTCAAAAATGTAATAAAAAAATAAAATAAAAGCAGTTACTAAGAGAAACATTTCCAGGGGAGAAAGCAGGGAAGTCATCAGGGTTGCTGTGTGTGAGCCGAGCAGCAGAGAGGAGCAGCAGAGCCATTACTCTGCAGAGAAACAACCATCTCCTCCAGCTGCGCCCTAAAACTCACCGGGCAGGAGCGCAGTGCGCCTGCAGCTGTGACCGGAGAAAAAAGGCTCTACTCACCGGCTAATGCAGAGAACACGACGGCCGACGCGTCTAACGGGTTTCCTGTCTGAAAGTGTCAGTGGGAGAAAGACGAAGAGAAAAAAAAAGAAGCTGTACGCGGAAGTTGATATGAAAAAAAAATGGCTTCAGTGTAACAAAATGTAAAAGTAACAAAGTGACGTTAAAGATACATAAAACTTGATGCTATTTTTATTGTGAAACGATACAATTGTTTCTTTTTTTTTTTTGCTTTAGTCTGTTTTGTCGTGAATTAAAGAAGTGGCCGCTTGGTTTCCGGAGTGTGTCACACACTAATGCGTCCCCACCTCCTCAGCCCAGCTTCTAAGTTAACCTGCTTTTTTACTCGCCTATGACTCGTTTCTGAACTCTAAACCTAACAAAATCACATCTTTTATTTTTTTTAAAAGGGCCAAAGGTAAATATGTTAAAATCACTTATTATACTAAAAGCATTATTAATATACTTATTGTTTTAGAATTAAAAATACTGTCGTTTTTTATATGTATATTTTTTATTTAAGATTTCAGTAAAATGTTTTTATTCTGCCAGCATTTTGTGTCAGTTTGTGCACATTTCTACATTATTTCCTTTGTTTTTAAAGTAATTTTCCATAAATGTTCTAATGTCTCTATTCTCCTGTCTGATCCTGTGATTGAGTTTAAAGCCCAGGGTAAACACATCTTCCTGATTAATCTATTTTAAGAAAACATTTCTGTAGCGCCACACCGTGGTGAAACATGGCTCCTGCTCAACCTCCATTTTACTGCACTACCTAGTTCAACAGCTGACTTGAAATCTGGGAAGGGAGGAAAAAAAAACATATACACATACAAGAATCTAGAAGAACTGATAGAATTGAAATCAGTGCGTTAAGAGAGGCTTGTAGATCAAAAGCAAGCATCAAGTGTTTGGATCTAAGCAATAATGAAGGGTTCAACCATGTTGTGATCGGTTTAGGGGTTTTGAATGTTTCCTGTGTGAATGATGCACTTTCCTGCAAGGCAAATACAAAAAAAGGGCATATTTAAAAATTATGTTTGTACAAACTATTAAATTAATTAAAAAGATGAGAAATACATTAAGGACAAAATCTAAAAACTAATTTTGAGGAACAATTTCCTCAGATTTGTGCACAGTTTATATAAGCCGTCAAATGCTCAGGTAAATGTTAACCTTTCAGAACCACTGAGACTATTTATAACTGAAAGCTCAAATTTGATCAATTATTGCAGAAAGTAAAGTGTCATGGATTCATGATGACACACCATGATGTAAGCATGACAGTGTAATTTAATTTCTATCTATCTATCTATCTATCTATCTATCTATCTATCTATCTATCTATCTATCTATCTATCTATCTATCTATCTATCTATCATACTCACCTTTCACTTTAAGAACTGTAATGTAAGGTTTCTCTAGACATGTGAGTCCATTCATTCCATCAACTCAACAACAGCACACTATCCAGAATAATATTTATTGCTTTTTGAAGATATTAATCTGTTTCTTCTTTTTGCAAATTCATTTCTCCCCCCCCTCTTTACAGTAAAATGAAGAAAGATGATCAGTAGACTCACTGCATTTTCATTTTTGGATGTGTACACGCACATACACACAGAAAGGAAACAGTATTTACAGTTTTTTTCCCCACACAGGAATGATTTGCAACCTTTCCTGGAACAACTAAATAAAACATAAAGCTTTACAGTAAGTTTACAATAGAGCTTTCAACGTCCGATCTTTGAAAGTGACACTGCCGGCCAAAGCAAAAGCTGCTCAAGTGAAGAAACTGTACAACAGTGTTCAAGAAAATAAATGCTTTCTTTTCTTTTTTTGGCAGAATGAAAGTGTTGTTACAGTGATAAAAGGAAAACACTGATTGAAAAATTACCAAAGCAGATTTTACGGAAAAAAGAACAGAGAAAATGCAGGGACTAATAACATTAACATTATTTGACTAATTACATTAGTTTCACACTGTTTTAATGCTAACCAGAAAAATAAGTCTTCCAGTATGTTTTTTTTTTTTAAACCCAAAGGATACTTTTTTGTTTTTCTTTTACTGGGCTTGTGGTAAAAATGACCAAAGGGCACAATTAACTGCGGTAGACAAAAATCATAAACCAAAAAGCGAAAGCTAGAGCTCTTTCTTCACTTTCAGATCGCAGATCGTCTGCCATTAATAGTTTAAAACCTTGATACACCGGCGCTTATAATTTTCCAAACATGTTTAAATACTCAAGTAAATCACGACAATACAGGTAAATCTTATCATAGAGGAATGATAATTAAATGTCATGTACACCCTATTAAAATATATACACATAAATATTCATACAAATGTTCAACTGGTCAAGCTCGATAAGCTCTCTTTTTCATTCCTGTTTGTAAAAAGTGCAACAGTTCTGTATTCACAGAGTGGTACCGTTCAAATGGAATAAACATCTTTTTTTTTTGAATAAAAACACATGAAACAGTTATTCTAAAACATACAAAACCTTGCTTGAAGGAACATATTAAGCAACATACAGTGTGTTGCAAACATATTTTAACTCTTTTCTTAGATTTAGTCCCAAAACAACCACAACATTCCAAATTTTCGAATGAAACTTTTTAGTTGTTCCCCAAACAAAATAAGAAACAAACATAGTTTTCCAAAAGTGTGGCGTGCATTTGCCTTCAAACCTCCTTTAATGTGATATCCTTAAAAATGTCCAAAGCTGCCGACTGCCTTCAAAGGTCAACTTTTAAGTAGTAACATCTCAGAGGTTTGTTGGAGATAATTAGCAAACAGACGACATCATGAAGACAAGGGAACACAGTCAATAAACAAAGATAAATAGAGGCTCATAGCAGGGTCAGGTCACAAAGCTTGACCCCAGTGGGAACTGTTTAATCCATCAAATGTGAATGGATGAGCTAAAACCTACAAATATCACAGCCCAGGTAGGTTGACATGACAACTATGAACAACAACTAAGTGTTTAGTCTTTGTAGAAACATGACAGGTTGAAAGCAATTAAAGCTTAAAAAAAAACCAAGTTATACAGGCAACACAGAAAACACATGGTGTTATTCTCAAGTTAGAGGGTTTTTTTTAACCTAGAGTCAAACTGTGTGGCAGAAATTTAACATCCTGAACACAATACTGTTTTTTAGCAGGGAAATCGAAATGAGTTAAAGTTGATTGGAGGAATTGATCAAGAGTTTGAAGAGTTTCTGCCAAAACAAACAAACAAAAGTAAAAAGAACCAGACACCAAAAGGACTTGGTAAGGTCTAAACCTGAATCTATGGCAGTACTTGATTGCTTATGTTCACAGATGCCCTCCGTTATGACTTATTTAGTAAAGAACGTTTTCTAGATGTGTAAAACCAGGAATACTCCAAAAGACTTGCAGCTGTAATCTTGTGGTTCTGAAATGATATTTAAAAGGTTCCGATCACACATGCACACTTACACTTTTAGAATTTTCATTTGTAAAAAAAACATTTGAAACTTATTTTTATTTTGTGCTCGTAGTGAAACAAAATGTGATAATATTCAACTTTTTAAAAGGGACCTTACTAAGCTGAAGGCTCTAGAAAGTTTTGCCTAGGAGAACCACTAGATGGCAATATTTGACTATGTCTCAATTAATTATATTCTAAACTTACTTATGTGATCTAAAATCCTAAGAATTAAAACGCATATTAAATAAATTAGAAATATATTCTGATTGTTCTGATTTGTAGGAGCAGGTTCTGAGCAGGTTCTGATCTTAAATTCACCGTCTTGTTGTCCTTTTCTCATAGTTTAACTACACACGGCGAACTGAAGAGTTTCTGCATTCATTCAGTTTGAAAAATGAAAAAAGAAAATCAGCCCAACATATTGTATTTGAGTCTGCAGTAGACAGCAGGGTGATAAGTGAAAAACTTACACAGCAAACAGGGAAACAGCAGTTTCAGGAGTGGGAGAGATAAGTGCTTCAAGTGGGAAAAGAAAATAATCAGGAGTGAACAAACAGTTGAGTGTTTAAAGCAGGAAAGAAAAAGAGAGTTATCAGAGCATAGACCGTTCAGGATGATCAGAAAATGTCTTAGCTGTGGATCATTTTCAGTGTCTCTGCCTCCCTGTGTCTGTCATGCAGAGCCATCGATGGGGAGAGCGATGGAGGCAGGGAAGGGCTTGGAGGAGTAAGGGGAATCAGGCTCTTCAACGGATGAGGAGACACTGGAGGGGGGAGTGAGGTGATGGGAGGAAGCAGGCTCCCTTTCTTTCCGTCCAACACAAGCGGCGACTGATTCACCAGGCTGGACTCCTTCCTGATGCCAAAGTCATGCTCGTTCTCGTTGTCCGAGCTGCTGTCGCTCAGATCAGTTATCTCCAGGTCCGAGTCCGATTCCGGGTCCAGCTTCACCCCGCCCCTCCTCTCGGTGGGGCTCTGCTGGCCAGTCCCTGCTCCGAGGCTGACGGCTCCCAAACCCAGGCCCAGGCCCGTGCCTGGAGGGGTGGCCTCCACCCGCTCCCTCACCCCGAGTGTCACCCGGTTGCCGATGTCAGTCCGACCTATTGACAGGCCTCCTGAGTAGGGCGGCAGGCAGAGCCGAGGCGGCTGACCACCCGCTGTGCCGTTTGTCCCGCCCGTCTGCCCCGGTGCTACCCTTTCACCTCCGGCAGCCTCCCCTGGGGGAAGCAATGAGGAAAAGGGGTGAGGCAGCTGGGAAAGGCTGCTGTGCAAAGGGTTGGGGTAAAACTGGGAGGGATAGAGGGAGCCAGGGGGCAGTTTGGGGCAGTTATTGAGAGAGAAGGCCCCTGGGAGGTACGGGTTGAAACTCCAGGGGTAGTCGAAGGGTGGGTTGCGAGGGTATGGGCCCAGCAGGGATGGAGGTTTGGAGTAGCACGGGGCACCTAGGAATGAGGAGACCCAGGAAGACAGAGGTTAGCTCTCGGAAGAGGGCAAAGGTTTCCTGACTTACAAGATCCAAGAATGTTCACTAATTATAGGCCGGATTTGCAATTCAAATCAGGAGCCAGGGGGCCAATTCTGGCACAGTTGCCTCAAAAACCTGATGGTTCATTTATGCATACCAGTACTGTGTTATACACCCACATCACACTGCTGCAGAACAGATGTGAGCACAAAGAATCTCTACTGCAGCAAAGAGTGATTTAACAAGACTCAAATGTTACAAATGATTATTATCAGACCATGGTTCTAAAAATTATATATATATATATATATGAATACTTATGTTTATATAATGGTAAAAGGTTACATTACAGAAAGGTTATGTCAAATATGTTAGTAAATTATTAGATCAGACAAATCTACCTCACTGCAAATCATTATTGCGCCGCATTTTAATTCAATTCCTTGTAAGCATCAGTTCGCAACCCAAATAGGAGGTAAATCTGAGTCGAAGCTGCGATTCAATTTTAATGAGCAAACAAATACGTTGCCTCTCAACCGACCCGACTTCCTTCCAAATGACAACCAACTCAGAGATTCTGTCTCTGTTGCACACTCTACCACTCTGCAAGTCTCGCTCTTTCTCTTCCTACCACTCCGTTATTTACTATGCAGGGCTAATTTGACAGCGCTGAAGTCTGTGCGTGCTGGGCCAGGAGTAGCTGGCAGACACATGAATATTGAATCAGTCAGGCAGGCCTCACTTGCTTATGAAAACACAGTAATGGGTGCCCACAGGCCACAAACTGAAGCCTGCACCCTCAATTAGGGCCTTCCTGCCTGGGAAGGGATTAGGACAGCAGGGACACATGGGAGGGGAAGGGAGGGTGTGAGGGGGGATAGGACCTGAGGACAAACAGAGGAGGGAGGAGAGGTGCAGGTTTGTGTGATGAGGCTTCCTTGTCTGTATGTGTGTGTCTGAGTGCATCTGTTTACATGCTACCCTCTCAAGCTGGCGTAGAAAAGCGACACAAGCGAAATCCGATGCGTTAGATGCAGCAGACCAAACCGTGCTTTGTGTTTGTGGAAGAACAATTACAAGAGTGCAAAATTACGACGCAAAAACAAAACAAAAAAAATATATCAAAAAAAAGAGGGAGAGGATTTTCTTAACCTCAGACTTGTTTCTTTAGCTCTGCATAATTCACAAGTTAACCTGGTCTCTCTCTCACCTGCAGCACAGCCTCACTGCTTGCTGCTGTGGGACAGCTAACGCTCTTATTTCCTTTAACAATAAATGTTCATGCCTCTCCATATCCTGAGTCCTGTCTCTGCTTTCCTCCTTTCTCTCCTTGCACCTCCCACCTTTTGTCTAGAGTCTGCTCGGTGCTGGAGTATGAACTCAACTACTGCTTTTCATTTTGTGTTAATAGGATCTAGTTTAACTCACCTGGACCGAGGAAAGGGAACGTGTCCAGTCTCAGTTTGTCTCCTTCGGGTCCCGGCGCTGTGGAGCTCCGATCAAACAGGGACGTTCCTCTGCCAGCGTCTGGCAAACGAGGAAACAGGGACTGTATGGCCTAAGAAGAAAGAAAGAGGGAAAGAAGATATGTTTCGGTGTTGATCAGAACAGTAAATCTAGTGCTCTAAAACTATTAATACATTTTTTCACATTTTATAAAGTTACGACTACAAAGTTCATTGTACTTGTTTTGGCCAACACGATTTAGTCAATCGGTTTTTTTTTCTTGCC
Organism: Orestias chungarensis; assembly: GCA_032876305.1. NCBI lineage: Eukaryota > Metazoa > Chordata > Actinopteri > Cyprinodontiformes > Cyprinodontidae > Orestias > Orestias chungarensis. The sequence goes on along the minus strand of JAVLVB010000513.1, from coordinate 1,802,710 downwards.
AAACGTCATGTTTCAAATCATCACATAACATATAAGACAGGTAATGAGATGATTACAAGTCGGAGTAAATACCAAAAAACAAAAACTAAGTGAGCTTTTTATTTAGGGGGAAACCAGTCCCTCTCTATGTAAAAGAACATATTTTTACATTATAACTGGCTGGGACAACCTCTGCAGCGTCACCTGCCATCAACAATTTGCAATCGCTGGCAATGACTGTTTTGCATTGCTTTTGAGAAATGATGTCTTATACTTCTTTGTAGAACTGCATGCAGCCACATAACAGGATTATGAGATGAATGGCCTGATTAAGGTGGCAATAGATCATCGTTCCAACAACCGTGTTTTGTTTTGTAAACGGCAAACAGTGGCGGACGTACTGGAGACGCTTTGGTCATCGTACTGCTGTACAACCTTTGTATTTTTCAGCTGGAGCTCACAAAGCAAAAGGCGTTTTCCTTTCAAATTTTATGATACAAGGTATCATTTATGCTACCAGCTGTTGTATTAAACCATCAAGGTTTTGAAACAGTAAAAAACCCTCAGGTCACACTAAGACACCTTCCATAAACTTCCATGTTTGTTTCTTTACCGTTTCTTTTGGGTAATCAGGGATTTGTTTAACCTGATTGGTTGGCTAGGGACTTTTGGAAAGCTTCCATACCGTCCATCTCTTGTAGACAATCATTCAAATATTAGTTTAATTAATTCCCAAAGTCATTGCAATTGCTTCATAACCCTGCAAAGTCGATAAGTGCTTTTAATCTGTTTTTGAATATGTTTAGACCAGAGAACGGTGTGCTGCCTTTTGAGATATTTGAGCCTACTTCGTGTTGTTGAGCAGGTCCTTTTTAAATAATTTCCTGATTCGTAATGAGCTGAATTAACCAGGGGTGGGTGTGGCTTGTAAAATTGAACAATGCTTTCTAAAAACAGTGTCCTTTCGTGTTGAGATTGGAAAGTGTTGTTCTCCATTTGAAAGCTGTGTCAAACATTACAATTAATTTTATAGTCTAAATTCTTGAAGAATAAATATGTTTTCCTGTCTTATTTTTGTGCCACGCTTCCCAGGCTCTGCTTGGTTCAAAAACAATAAAAAAACATGTTCCCCTTTTTTCGTTACAATTAACAATCATGCACTACTTGGCATCAATTTGTTGCATAAAGGAAAGATGAATAGTTTGAGACTGTAACAATCTAAACTGGTGTGCAGTGTAAAGTCACATGTTCACAGCAGCGCCCTGCAGAGCGTGATGCAAACAGTGGCAGTCAAAGCAAGGACAGGATAAAAGTGGGCGCCATGGGACTCATTGTAAAGAGAGATGCGAAGGCAGAAGAGATTTAAAGGCAGGAAAAGTACAGAGTCGAGTGGAGACCAGCGATTAAGATAGTGGGGACAGAGGATAAGCGACCAAAACTGAAGGAGGATGGTGGGCTAGTCTGAGTAAAAGGAAGCACTCAGGAAGTAGGACAGTGAGTGTGAGTCAGTATATGAGTGAGTTTCTTCTTTTTTCTTTTTTCTTCATTTCTAATATGTGATTGAGTGAAATACTAGTTAAAGTGTAACAGCTGAACCGCGGGAATCTAAAGGACAAAGGTGGGATTTCTCCCTCTTCCTTTGCATAGCGCTGGATCGATAGTATCTGTCACCAAGTTTGAAAGTTGAGACTGTACTTCCAAGCTTGGAGATCTGCATTGCTTAACAAACCGCATTAATGACCCGCTATTGATCTGATCTGACACGACCCCTTTGCTTTTGCTTTTTTTTTCCTTTCTCCTATTTCTTTCATTTTCAGTCGATGACAGATGGATACGCCATTGTAGATGGGGATGAGAGAAGGAGAGGGATAACGTCTTCTTTTGTTTTAAGGGCGACTTAAGACCGTCCTCCTGCTTCTGTCTCCTTCAGAGTCTGCAACTCTTTATCCCATCTGAGAGGTGGTGTAGACATGTGATAGATGATTCTCGCTTCAACTGTACTTTCAAGTTACCTGTGTGTTCTAGTTCGTACCAGATTGCAATGCTCTTTGATTAACTTTTGTTGCATTCAAAGAGCATCCATTTTTAAGCAGATTTCTAGATCTTGTTATTTTTGATACACGAGTCACTGTGTTTTGTTTTTTCAATGCTATTAAAATGATCACAGGAGTATTTTCTGTAAAACGTAACACGTTTCTCAGGGACAATAAATAAAATATGGGAGTGATGAGTGCTATTATTACCTCTTAAAAGGAAAATATACAGGAGGGCAGCAGGAAACATAACAGCAAAACAATTACAAGAGCGAGATTCGATTACTTGAAATGAAAAACAAAAGAACAGAGTAGGGTGTTTTACAGGTTTTTGTTTTTCTTTGTTGTCATTTTGGCTGATTAGATCTCTCAACATCAAAACTGTCAGATGTGTCATTGTATAAATTTATGTTTACTTTCTATACAGTGTGTTGGGTTCTCAAATAAACAGACTTGGCACGTCACCTGTTTTAAGGATCCTAATATGCAGAGCCATCCCAAAGATGTACAACCTTTAACACTATTGCTCCATAAGGTGCAACAGCTCAGTTAATATTTCCTTCGGATCGTCTAACCATGTGTTTTAGAACTGGAAAATAATATCAGATTCTCATTTCAATAGTTTAACTTGATGTTTGTAAAATTTAAAGGTGGTTGACCTCACTTCTGCAGTTCAGGTATGTGGTGTAAGGAAAAACTGCCTCATAACGAAACACTTCAGTTTTAAATATTTAAAATATTTAAAATCTGAATCTATTGTGGTTATTGGTTGTGATTTCAGTTTGTGAACTCTGAGATTCACACAGAGCGAGACAGAACCAGGCCCGAACTATTCACAGCATAGTAAGAGTCAGACTTGAATAACAATTTAGATAAATGTTTTGTTGTTTTTTCAGTTTTGCTTAGTTTTTTTATTTTTTATCTCCCAATTCTGATTATCTCTAATAGTCAGTATACGCATTCAGAAGTATGCTGTAAAGTTTTATTTGAATAGTAAACTTTCAATCAGCTTAGATAATATTGTGGCTGTTTTTTTACATTCTCTCTTGGCCAGAGATACCCAGATTATTTAGAGATAGCAACTTTGTTTCAGATAGTTTGATTTTTGTTTTTTTTCAGACAAATTACATTTAAGCGGTTTAGAAAATCATTAGAAAATATACATTAGCTTTATTTAGAAACCTTTCTTGATTACAATAAACTTTAATTTCATGCCTAAAATGAGATAAGTTTAGTAATTATACCTAAATCTTAATATATAAAATACTCAGCTTATGTGACTGATTGTTGCACTAATCATTCATAAATATTTAAATGAAGGACTTTATCAGCTGCTACAAACACCAACGTACAACACTTCCCCTCCCCATCCCTCCATCCTACCGTTCGTACCTCTGGGCTGCAATCCGGAGCAGCCGAGCCCCCGTTAAAGTGGTTCTGGGCCAGAAAGAAGGGAGAGTTAGCCATGTCCAGGATGGGGTAGTTCACCAGCACCACTTTGCTGAAGTTAAACTTGTAGGTGAACCGCTTCCCTTTGGTTTTGTGCAAAATGCGCTTGTTGTAGTAATACCTGCGGAAGAGGAGGAGGAGAGGATATCGATGCAGGGATGGACGGAGAGGTGGAAAAGGATGAAGGAAAAAGGAAAAAGAGAGGAAAGGATTATTTTAATACTCGCATCAAGGTTTTGTGTTTCCTAACTGTAAGCAAGAATAAGTAAACATCATCAGCGCTGTGAGGCAAAGGGCTAAGCTGATTTCCCACTGTTCTTACTCAGCTCCTTGTTTCTCAAATCAATTCACGTCTCACTGCCTCTGTTCAATACAATATGAGTGAATTTTTACTCAGCTGTTGGAAGACAAAACCATGAAAAAAAAGACAAATGGCCAAACCCTTTGAACTCCTGACACACAGACTGTTTTGCACTTAAAACAGGGTTTTTCTATGTTTATATATGTCATTTTTCCATCATGAATTATTATTATTTTTTGTTTTGAATTATTTCTGAGGTTCTAGAGTGAATGCGAACAAGTGAGTTTTAAATCTAATCACGTTTTCTACTCAGTTTGTGTGGCAACAGCCAAATGTTTTCCACGTAATTAAACCTTCTTTCTTTGTAATTCTCACAACATCAATAATCACATAAATGCAGAGTATTTCTCAAACAGCAAGACTGAGAAAAGCACGGGCAACATTTCTTGGCAGAAGAGTAACAAAGCAATCCTACCAATTTATAACTATTTTGTTCCCCAGAATTATTTTAGAAACGAGGAAGTAGATTTGATATTCAATGGCGTTATTCTGTAGCACTGGTCCAACTGTACTTAACTCAAAACACAATGAATTTATGACTTAGTTCATCAACGCAGATAACCTAAATCAAAGATGTTTTCATTAAGTCTTTTAAAAGGTCAAATCTTTTATTGACATAACATTTTTTGAATAAAACACAAACGAAAAGATAATCTTCTTTTAAATTTTTTTTTGTTTTTCTGAAATGTTTTTGCAAAATTAATAAATATTTGACATCTCTGTGTTTCTGCAAAATTAATAAATATTTGACATCTCTGTGTTTCTGCAAAATTAATAAATATTTGACATCTTAATCGGTCAGACGTATAACTAACTGCTGACTTAACTAGTAAATTCTTTGGATTTAATATTTTTTTAAATGTTTCCCTTAGTCTGTTTCACTACTTTTAATTGCTGGGAAAATATGTTAAGGGATGTTTTCTATCAATGCAGTCACTCCTAACAATTCCTGTAAATATCAACGCATACTATTCATACCTAACTTTGAATTTTTGGTGAAAACACAGATAAAGACAAATAACTAAATCCCTTTACAACCTAAATTAAAAGCCAAACTGTTTGTCATGAAGGACTTTCACCTGTCTGCCAGATGCAACACTGAATGGATGATCTCCGAAAGGGAGTGGATTATCCTCAGGAAGAGTCCAGGTGTGGAAGACAGGGAATGTTTGAAGGTTTTTACGATGAGACGTTTGTTTGGAGATGGAGTGGCATAAAATAAATGTAATGGATACTTTATTTTTTTAGATCTAACGTAGTAATTCATAACGTTCTGTTTCTCTTTAGTATAAAAAGCATGTTGCACATTAATGCTAGCCAACAATCAAAATAGGAAAGACAATAGAACATGATGTTTGAACAAGGCATGTGTATGTTGAGCTATATAGGTGGTGAACTTGCTAAAAGAAAAAGAAGATCTGCAAACATTTTTATTTCTCAGTGTTTAAGTTTCATATGATTAAAAAACAAATCTTAATCGTAATTTTCAGTCTGAACAATGAGCCACAGCTTAGATGTCTGCGTTGTGTATTTACACACGACACTGAGAAGCTGTCAGCATTTCCAACAGAGAAGCAGATTTGCAAACGTGGGATACAAAAACAACAACTGTAATCTCCACGGCGGCGACCTTCAGGTGTCTCCCGACAGGCATGTCAAGCCTTCATCGTGCCGGTTTCCTTTACCACCCACAGACGTGTCACAGCACACTCCGGGTGCCAGGAGGGGGCACGGAGCCATCTGGCTCAGGTAGAGGGGCTGAGAAATCAGCGACGAAGGCAGCATGCGGGCTACAGATGAGTTATCGTGAGACTCAGACAACCGTTAAAGCAATTCTCATGTTTTTAAAAAGGTGGCCGTTGAGAGCGTGAAACAGAGCCTCAGCAGTGAATGCCGGTACGCAGCTCCTTATTATGCAGATGCACGATATCAGTGCACGGAGCAGAATGTTCATATCAGCAAGTATTCACAGTGGCTGAACCCCAGTGCAATGATGTGTATATGTTTTGCTTTGCGTGGCAATTGTGCCTTGGCCCCTAATTGAGCAATTAAGTGAGGCTAATTAAGAAGGCTAATTGTGGCCCCAGCCAATTCATAACAATTAGACTCCGACGACAGCCCCTATTAACAAGGGGCAAAAAGAAAGGGGGTGTGAGGCTGGGGGGGGTAAAACAAATCGGGTTGGTGGGTGTTAGCACGATAAAACTGTGAGTGATAGAGGGGGGTGTAAACCGCTGAGCATTCTTACTATTCCTGGGGAAGTCCAAACAATTTTTCACACCGCAGCTTAATTTTAAAATCCCTATTGAATTTTTTATTTTCCAGCTCAATAGTGAACTTTCCATTAGGATGTCGGCTGATAAGGAGAAATTGAGGGTATTGACATTCTCCCGGAGACGTCTCACCTTTATCTTTCCGTTTTCTTTGACATGAAAAAGAGAGGCTGTTAAGTGTGGATTAAGTTCGGCGAGAGTAAACAAATGATGTAAACCGAGGGGGGGTGATAAACCTATCTGATTCAGACACACCTCAGCGCCCGGCTCAGCTTGTCATAGTTCATGTGAGGTTTGCACTTCCTCGCCCCCCACAGCCGGGCCACCTCGTCTGGGTCCTTGATGACAAACTCCCCGTATTCGCCCTGCCAGGCGATCACGCCCTGATACTCCTCCTTCTGCAGCAGCTCCAGGATGAAGTGCCACAGCTGGATCTGCCTGGATCCTGGGCTGGACTCGGGCTTATAGGCCCAGTCCGGGAAGGCGAACCCTAAGCAGCAAGAGAGGAACGGTAAAGGGGAGGGGTTGGGGGCACATATGCACACACACACATACAAACAAAACAAAAACCACAAAGGGGGAGAAGGTTAAGGTGTGTCGTTTGTCCTGCTGCTTGCTAGGGGGGGATTTCTGTCTGCATGACTGATAAGTGATGGAGCTGAGGGATGATGTGTTTAATATCAGAGCACGTGCCGTGAGCAATGTTAGTCTGTGCTAATGCCCTCTAGCCTTAACAGATTGGTCGGTGGGATGATGACAGCTCGCTGGGGGAGATTTCGTTGATGCTGCCTGGGCCTGAATTTTAACAGCCAACTGTATTCACATCATAGAAGAGCTCGCTTCACCTCACAGTGCAGCCTGGATCTGGGCAGCCGTGTAAAAATATGAGACGTGGAGCCAATTACCACCAGAGATTCCAGCATGGCTAAAGAGTGCTTTAATAAAATAAAACTGACGTCTTAGCATAACTTTGAGCAAGATTTTTATCATGGTTTTGGTTAATCGGGCATAAATTTACATGTATGTTTTCATCAGAGTATTTCTATGAATGTTTTAAAAAACGTTTCTGTTGAAAATTATGAGCAGAAGTATTGTTTTAACTTGACTAACAGGGATGGGACTCACCTGGCGTCCACAGGGCGGGCACAGGGGGAAGCAGCAGATCGCTGACGCAGTTGCAGTCCATGCCTCCACAACACCTGACACAAAAATAATAATTACAATGAATCATTTTTTTAAATCTTCTGCAGACCGAACCAGAGAAACCCCCTAATGTTAGTAAGGTTTAGGCCAGCCGGTGCATAAGTTGGAGAGCGCAGAAACTTTGCTGAAAATCAAGATGTTGCTCAAGGGTCTAGAGAAGCGTTGCAAGTTTAGAACGGCACCTCAAATCGATGTGAAATACAGCAAGGTTATGTTTCTTATGTCTTCGGTTGAGATAAGGTGTTTGATGGATGTGATCTTGTACAGCCACCTGAGGCTCCGTCTGATGCAATGTGGTGGACATCCCTATAGTGCATTTTCCAACTGCAGAAATTACGCAGACTTTTCAAAAAGCTGCTGAGCAGCATTGCGTTTTTTCATAATTGTATTTCAAACTTATATGTTAGATTTCTGCTTTTTTTTCTTTATGCATTTTTTAAAAGTAAAAAGTGCAAAATAAACCATGAAATGTGAAACTGAAAAGTCAGATTAATGGTCTCCTAGGATATGTTACTAGACTGTTGCTGTGAACTGCGAGGTTACAGGATTTGAACTTTTTTAAGTCCATCATCGAAATATTTCAGGACTTTATCCATGTTTTAACTAAAATCTGAATTTCAGGATATAATATTAACTAATTAACTTTGATAAAGATTCAAACCTTTAGAACTTGTTCCCGTTTTGTTACATTATAGAGGAACTGCAAACTTCGCTGTGTGTGATGGCCTTTTTTTCCTAACAGTTTGAGACAAAGTGATTCCCAATTAAAGGGAAATTCAAAAATATTTTTTAGACATAAAAAAACAGTTATGATTACATTTGTATTCTACTCCTTATTCTAAGACTCCTGAATAAAATCCAACGCAACCAACTGTCATCAAAATCAGTGATTAGTGAGAAGAATCTGCATGCTTTTGGTTTGTTGAAGTTTGTTAAAGTGAATACATTATGGAGAAATTTGTAGGAGACGAGTCTGGGACATCCCATGGAGCACCGTTCCCTCCATCATCCACAAATGAAAAAGGTTAATATAACTGAAACCAAAACATGGCAACCTAAAGTCTCCTCTGCAGTTTGCCAGAGTTCGTGTAAATACTTGATCACTGTGGGAATTACATTTTTCGACAATGAAAGGTAAGATCGTTGTTGTTGATGGGAAGATAGATGGAGCTAAAAAGGAGGAAATGAAAGAAAACCTGCTGGAAGTCCCAAAAGTCTTGAGCTCTATGGGAAAGTTCAACTTCAAGCCGAACAGTCTGAGGCTTTTTGCAAAAGACGAAACTTCTTTTTAAAGAAAATGACATTCTGGATATGTTTTTCTGCTAGAACGTTAAGAAAACCTTAAAATAAACTTTTTCCACTTCACACTTCTAAAGCTCTTTTTTTTAAATCAATTTGTCAAACTTAATCCTAATAAAATATGTTACATTTTGTGATCACCACCACTTAACAGGATCAGAAGACCCTTTTTTAAAATGGTTTGTTTGACCAGATTTACGAGATGGCTATTCGCAGAAACCATGTTCTGAGTTGTGGACACAAGTTAATCTGTAAGGATTTTAATCATATGTTTAAAGATTATGTTAAAGCTTTTCTCTCTTTTACCTTAATTTATAGTTTTTATACTTAATATACTTAATACACTTAATACATTTAATATACTTACTTTTTATAATAAAAACTAACATACAAGATGCTTCTTCTCAGGATGCATTAGGAAACCGACTTAAACTGTAACTGATGTTTCTCTTCAACCTTTTCTGCCTTCCAGAGGAAGTTTCTGTGAAATTGTATGAGCCATTTGGTTCAGTTAACATGATAGAGTCATAAGGGATTTGAGTGCAGTCTCCCTAAGTGATGCAAAGCAATATACAAGCTTCTGCAAATGTCACCAGTAACAGTTGTATCATTGTGTGTGATTCTTTCTTATTTTTTAATTTTCATTATTGTATTTTTTTTTGTATTTATGACATGGACTGGTGTCAGGAAAAGTTAAAAGAAAAAGATTTAACAATATTGCTAGTAAATCAGCATCGTTTGCAATTTTACATTTCCTCATAGGAAAAAGTTAGGAAACTGCAAGATGATCTTCATTTGTCCCTGAACTTTATCTAACTATCATTAAATTTTAAATGTCGATGCTTCTGTAGAAAAACGAAAAGTGTGAAAGTTTTTAGTTTAATTAGTCTAATAATAAAACAGAAAAACACAGTTTTTTTTTTGTCTATTTTTTTGGGACATCACCAGAAACAAACCAGCTGTCAGGTTCAATTTAGCTAAAATATTCCTAACAAAATGTAACATACGAAACAAATAAATACAAAGAAAAAACTTTTTAATACATTTACAATGACCAGTAAATAACCCCATAACTAAATAAGCAAGAGCAAAATGTCCTGAAAGGACATTTCTCAGCAGTCGTTTGGCCTAATTTGATCTTGCAGACGGACTAGGCGGACCATGTTGGTTAAAAATGAAGAACACACTTTTGAATTTCACTCAGAAACATCCTCGCGCAGTTTTACTGAATTAGAGCATAAGGAGAGCAAGTGCCTAATAAACTCATATAGATGTCCGGCAGGAGACGGGGAGGGTTTTTCTGAGTCCGGTTTGGATGTTGCCTGTTTCATCTTGTTTTACAAGAGCTCAAATGGAACAGATGAACCTGCTGGTATCTTTAACGCTAACCTTGCTCCGTTTCGTCTCGTTTCTTTTTTTTCCTTCTTCTCTCTTCTCTCTCTCTCCCTCTCTGAGTCTATTTAATTATGCTCTGTGAATTTTGGATTTTCCCTCCAGCATTGAAATGGAACGTGAATTATTAAGGTGTGTTTGTATAAATTATTATTGCTAACTCCAGGCACTTCTCACTCTCTCTCTCTATCAGCCTCGCCGTCGCTCTCGCCCCGCTTCTGCAGCCCTTGAATCTTGGCCCCTTTCACCCTTCTTCTTCTTCTTCTCCTCTTCATTTTTCCCCACTATATTCGAGCTCTTCTTTGTCTGCCTCCTTTTTGCTCGTTCTCTTTTTCTTATCTCACTGCTCTTTTTTTTGTCTGTTGACAGTGTTGCACTACTTTTAAAAGTGTTCAAACACCAGCTATGATTTGTCACTCGGCTCATTTTCAGTATGATGTCATGCGATTCCTAAAAGCTTCTTTCTAACCTATAGCATAGGCACGGTTTTTCTATTAAATGAAACGAATAAATGCTTCCAAGTATGATCTTTTAAAAAGATAGGATGTTCTTTGTGTTGGAGATAGTAATCTATACGTTTCCTCTTCCCTGTAGGCTACTGGTCATCAATACTGCATCATCTCTTTCAATCGTCATATTCACATGGTCTGCAACATGTACTGTATGGACTCGTCTCCTCAGAGGACCATGTGCATGTGCTCCTATCAGTCGGGGGTCTCTCCACCTACGCACCACCTCAGATCCATACCCATCCATCCTCTTTTTCCCCCATCCGGCAGCATATCTATACAGGTGACTCCTCCTTTCCTGTTCCCCACCTCCCTTCCATTCAAACACACCTATCCACTGTCTTGCCTTACCTAACTCCCTGCCCCACCCACCTCCTTTTCGTGCCTCATTCTGTGTGTTTTGCTTCGCCGCAGTAATAATCCGTTTGATTTCGGAGGTAATGCATTTTTTACAAATCAAATAGGAAGCCAGGCTGCCCCTACCTCCTCCTTCTCCTCCTCCTTCCTCCCTCCATTTCTGCCTCCCTCTCTCTTTCTTTTCTCCCTGCCCAGTCTCCTGTTCTTGCCCCTATCGGCCCCCCAGGCCAGAGAGGAGATAAAGGAGCCCCCATCATTTCCTTGTTAGTTTTGATTTGGGCAGCACAGGGCTTTCAAGTTCCCCCCATCACCCCCAGAAACATTATAACTAGCAGCCAAGGGAATACAGTTCCTCGTACACACACACACACAGTTGCAAACACATACTCAGACTGTCAAATGCAGGCCCTTGCAGATTGTAATGGATTGCACAGTCTCACAAAGATTCTGCAAAAAAAAAAACCTTGCAAGTACCCAGGTAGCCGTCACACGCAGCGAGAAGCGGTGAACAAAAACAAAAAATGAGACATGGAGGCCATAGATGTTGACTGAATCAATACTGACACACTAACACACATCTCACAGAGCAGAAAGTGAGAATGCACTTTGTGTACTGTGATGATTGTGAATGGAGATGCGGGCAGACATACCAAAAAAGCCTCACAAAGCATTCTGTTTTGCACAGAGTGGCCACGGAAACAAAAGGCAGAAACAAAAGAGCTACTCCACACAAAAGGTCACCAATAAGCCCACGGTGGATGACGGATCACACAGTGCAACAATATGCACAAAAGAGATGGACAGAGTTACTGTGGATGATCACATCTTGAAGCAAAATAAACCAATCTTTCTAACCAATTTTCCCAGCTTAGACCAAAGCTTAGTTATGGCGCCCGACCTGTTGTGGAGGAGAGGCCTGCGCCAGCTTTAACAAACAGATCATTACTGCTCAGGACCCGCTGGTGTGCTGATGAGTCAGAAGGATTTGGTAATACGCCTTGAAGCGGCGCACTATGTGTTTGTGACTGTGCAAAGCAACAGTTTAAAGGCACACAAAATTTGGAAGATCAAGGTTGAAGGGTCAAAGGCTATATGAACGCTTTTTTTTTGCCAGTCTTTAAGAAACCATAACAGGAAATTGATTTGGAAAATAAGTTACTATGAATACGACTCCGTACACGGTAACTTGCTAGATGTGGATGGATGAAAAAGTGACAATTTGCGTGTTTTTTTTTTATTGTACTGTTAAATTTATTACATACTAATACAGCTGAAATGCAATGATAAAGGCACAGTAAGAGCATTTTTATTTTATTACAAAGACCTAAAAACTAAATAATTATAAAAAACGATTAGTATTTCATTGCAGCCCAAAAAAGCTTTTCAGAGCTTCGAACAGAGGATATTTTATTAAAGATTGTTTGCATCAAAGCAAAAATGTACAATTAACATTATTACTTATTACTGGATTCCAAAATTGTTGCAATATGTATGCAAAAAATACTCGTCTTCATGATCCACTATGAGAATGAAGGTATAACAGTCTAATGCAGAATGTTTCTGTCCTAGCATTTATTCATTTCTTCACATAGATTATTCTCCACATAAGTCTTGACTTTTAGACACCTAAATATTTGTGAGATCCTTCACCCTGACAAAATATAGCTGTATAACTGCTAGCGTTTGACTCTCCGAAGGGGCAGAGTCCAATCACAGTTTTTCGGCGGCTCGCAAGTTCGGGTCTGCCATAAAGAGCTGCTGTGCTCTGAGCAGCCGAGGTTAGTAGAGCACCGACGAGCATCTAAAGGGAACAGCGAGAGGAACATACTGTAAGTCTCTTTTGAAATTCTGCAGAGTGACTGGGGTAGAGCAGAGAAAAGGAGGAGGGGGGGGGGTAGCTTGACATTCAGGCAACATTACGTCTCCAGCGCTGTCTAAAGAAGGAAAGAGTGATGGGTCGCGATATAAAAAGATAGAAAACTGGGAGAAGCATGAAGAGTCTGGCCTCTCTGCCTTTCTTTCTCCAAGAGATGAAACAGACTCTGTACATCTGTCTCATCTTCCTCTTTTTTCTTGTTTTTTTTTTCTGCGGTTGCCCCTGAAAAAGGCCCGACTGAACCCTCTCCCTCTCAATTCCTATCTCCCGCTTTCTCCCCTCTCTCTGTTCCTTTCCCTGGTTAGCTCTGACACACTGGTCAGCCTCAGGGTGGAAGAACAGAGGGACTCTGCTATGGGTTTGTTACAGGAGATAGAGAGAAGGAGAGAGGAGATTTGAGGGGAGAGAGACAGAAAAGAGGAGGAGGAGGAGGAGGAGGAAGAAAAGGGGGTTTCGTAAGGAAAAAGGAATGGAGAAAGTAAATCCAAACGCAAGAGAAAAAAGTCTATGCTGCAGGTATAGTAAGACCTGTTCATGTGCAACAACATATAAGATATATGCATCATTTTATTAGTATTTATTTCTTGTTGTTTATTTATTTTGTGTTGTTTAAAAAAAACCTCCGAATCTTTCTTTTTAGATTTTTTTTTGTTGTTGAAGAAATAAAAATAACTTAATTGGTGAGTATAGATGTAAGAGCACAGACTCGATGGACTTCATTGAAGTAAGACAAGCAATGGATAAAAACGTACGTACTTGTTCTAACCAAAATGAGTTTAAAAAACTTCCATGACTTCAACACTATTTTGAAGAAATTGCTTTCATTCAATCGTAACACTAGGCACTAGGATCTACTGCTTAAACATAGTTTTTAATGAAAATATTGTTAAATAAATTCATTTTTATACCCTCTATGGGTGACTGTGGCACAGGGGATAGTCTTCTTGTTGTCAGCAGGTACAATTCCCACCTCCTGTGGCAACTCATCGTACCCCTGGGCAAGGCACTTAAGCCCAAGTGGTAAACGTGGCCTCAGCACAAAGCTCTTTGAGTGGTCAGTACGATCAGAGCTGAGTTCATCCAGTAAAACTACACAAAGATATATTGTAAGAATTAAGGTGCTCATCTATCAACTTAAACAGCAGCACAACCTGCACATGATCACTCATTTGTATCATGAATCCATACACCCAGCGCACTGTCATATGAAAGCGAGAGGACTCAGCGGCGCTGCTGTAATGGGAACAGGCAGCGCTGCAGCTCTGTCAGTGTATTTAACCAAGATGTATAGTTGCAGGAGCACCGAGGCTCTTTGCCCGCTCTCCCACAGAGCGCACATTACTCCACACTGCAGGGGCAGCGCGAGCGCCGAGTCCTTCACACTGAGACGGCCTATCATCTGACAGCGGTGCCCAGTCTTAACACCAGCCAGTGAAATTCAGTTGGAAAGATGCGGAGATGGTTACAGGGATTGCTGATGATTGTCAGGTTTTTGCCGTTACGGCCACTTTTCTCTTCCATTTGTTTCTCTCTGCAGCGAGAATGGCAAGAAACACAAACAAGAGCGCAAGCCTAAACGACCGGCTGGGTAAAACTCAAAAGTTTGGAGTAATGGGATGAAGTGCTTTTAAAAATGCTTTTCTTTCAAGAAGATAAAGCATTTCTTTTAATCTTGGACTTTGATCTTTTCTAATGTTCCTCCAAGCTTTCAGGGGGTCTCTCCCTTTGAAAAGAATGTCTGCTTTCCCCCTTTCTTAGCCACTTAACAGTGATTTATGAATCATGCAAGTACCTGATCGGTACCAAAACACAAAGCTGAACAAATGTTCTGTCCGCACTGAGCAAACAACCTTGAAATGAATCAATTTTACATTGTGTCTTTATTACAATTGTTGTGGGCAACTATAATTTGGTCTAATTTCTATAGACAAAAAGCGCAGATGATTGCGCTTGAGATGCATAAATGTTTTCTTTGATGACACAATAAAAGCCAAAAGATGTAATAAACTAAGTATTTTTGTACATTAAAAAAAAATGTCATTTTTTTTATATAAACATGACTGTCAGATTTAGCTTAACTGTCCTCTATATATTAAAGTCTCCTTCTAAAACTAGATTATGATTGTTCTTCTTGCTTTAGACAAAATAGGCGGGTTTTTTTTATGACAAACTGCCCATTTGTGATATATTACACAAATGGACAGTTTTTACCAACTAAAACAATTGATTAGTGGATACAGTAGAAAGCAAGTAAAGATTTGAAACCCTTTCTTTCATGCATGGATGCATGTGATGTGTACTTCTTTCATCAAAAAAAACCCTGAAGCACATTTTGTCTTTACAAAAATTAAAATTAAGACACAATTGAAATTGGCAGGTCAGACCTAATAAATGACAAATATCGGCGAGGAAATGCCCTTCTCCCCTTCAATAGGAAGAGTTCACTATCAGTGAATGTTGCTTGAAGAAATGCCCTAAAAACCAATCAGGTTGGACACAAAATAATATAATATTATAGTGTGTGCTAAAAGAATAACCCTTTATAAAACACTATATTAGTTTAGTTTACATTGATTTAAGTAATGTCGAGTAATTCTATCTATCTATCTATCTATCTATCTATCTATCTATCTATCTATCTATCTATCTGTCTATCTATCTGCTTCTTTTATGAACATCTCCTGCAAGAAGTGAAAGAGCAGGTGTGTATAGATGACGATTATGCTTGAAAAAGCACAAAATACGAGAAGAAATAAACTAAAAAACATGGCAGAAATTCCAATTTGAAGTCAGATTGCAGAAGCAAAGAAGAATAATGAATAAATATTTTTCCAAACATCCCCACTCTTTTTAGACCCTATAAAAACTCCTTTTTTTGAGTGACAGGCATTTATAGCATCATTTACCTTGCAAATCAGTGAACTCCAACAATCCATCACCCAGCTGGTGAAGCTTTATTGCTCTATTAAGCTGCACAAGTAGGTTAGGGTGTCAAGCTGGATTTAATAGACAAAAGAAGTCCTTTGTGACAACAATGTGACTTCTTCAGCTGAAAACTAAAATAGCTTTAAGGTCTGATATAGTGTGCAGCATGATATTTCCATGATGCAGGGAAGTCAGGTGAGTATGAGCTGGGCTCATAGATGTGATCTATAGCCTGTGATAAATAAAGGAACTTGTTTTCTCAGATGATCATGAAAAGGTGAAGAACTCCTACACGAAGTTAAAGAGCAGGTGAGCAGCGAGGATGAGGCCGAGGAAGCGTTGCTATGATATGGGACTCTTAAGAAAATGAGGGGGGGGGGGTGAAGAAAAAAAAAAAAAACTCGTATCAATCGATAGGGTTAAATTATTCATCGTCATTAATTATCGATTGCTCTCCGCTGCCGGCTCGTCCGCCTCGCGCCAGAGTTGAAAGGAGGGAAAGCGCGCTTTATTAAAACCGGCTCGAGCCTCATTGTTTCATGTCCCGCGGCAAAGAAAAAGCTCGAGTTTGGATCTGCTCGAGCCAGAAGAAACACGCGCACACACGCACACACACACACACACACACACACTCTCTCTGATGACGCGCGGGAGCAGCTTTGGGGAGCATCGCGCGGTGTTCACGGGGCGGCTGTGTCTCGCGTGGATCGATGCGGGATCAATGGCTCGCGCTGACTAATAGCCAGAGAGCGCCTTTGATCTCGCGGCTGAGAGATCAAAACCCGCGCGAGAGGGAAGAGAAATAGGAAGAGAAACTGCGCCGGCGAGCTGACCTTCACACACACACACACACACACACACGCACGCACGCACACCCCCCCACACACACACACTGAAGTGAACGTGAACGCCACGCAGCCCACCGCAGCAGCTTCTTAGGCATCTGGCTGCAGGATATCCTAGGAGCGAGTGAGCGAGCGGGCTGCGTGTCCCCGTCCGCGCTGCTGTGCTTGATTATGTTTGACTTCCTCAGACAAGGTGATGCAGCGAGAACAAGGGAAGCATCTGTTGTTTCCACGGCGCAGACGAGAGTCCCGTGGGCTGGAGTTCACGCCTGTTGAGAAGAATGGGTGTCTTTCTGTGTGTGAGAGAGAGGGATTTATGACCTGGAGTTGGCCATAAGGTTTAAAGTAAAGTACTTTATATGTGGCTCCTGCAGCAGGACACACACAAAAGGACAAGTATATTCTTATTAGGATTATTTGTTGTTTGCATGGTTTATGCATCAAGAACGAGCCGCAAAAGCTGATATTTCCGGTCTTGTTACAACATAAATATTGATCAGGTTCCTGTAGCTGATCATCTGTTAAAAAAAAATATTAAAATGAAGGGGAAATTAAATAAGTTTGAAAGGTGGAGCTACTGACTCTTAAAAGCATGTTCTCTGCAAAGATTTGACCATTTTCTGCATTTTTTTTTAAAGTGTGGCAGCTAACATCTTCTAGGACGTTTGTTTTGAATGTATTTATGTGTGTAGACCTATAGGCATAGATTTGTACAAGGTCATGTAAATCTTTTATTTTTTGTGGAAGTTGAGTGGAGGAAAAATGTAATTCCCACTTCTGATTTTTATTTTATTCTATTTTTTTAAGTCGACCTGTCTTTGATTTGTATTCGATTTTGTGAAATAAGTGTTTCATCCCGAACCAAAACCTGACTTGGGGGCCCTCTGCAAAACTGGTGTAGACACACACAATGGGGCCAGATAGCAAACATCTCAGAAGAAATTTTGCTTCACTTGTTTTTCCAGATCCACTGCAAAGCTTAGTGACTGAGTTTCCACTTCCTCCAGGGAGGAAAGGATTATATAAAACTCATCATGGGCAAGTTCTAATCCAACATTTTTTTGTTTCCTGGTCTTTGCACAGGACCTGCTCCAAAAGTAGGGGGGACAGTCCATATTCAGCATTTCTTTGTGCTTCATCTGACCACATCACTTCATTCCAAGCCTTTTCTTAATTTTCACTTTGCTGATGGTATTATAGCCCATTCCAGCCGTGTGTGATTCTGCAGATGTTGTCCTTGACATCGTTTCACAGCTCATCTGTCTTGTCTGTATTGGTGAGTACGTTTAAATAAAGTAGATTGACTCCATGAAACCGCCGCATGTAGTTTGGTAGGCCATCAGATTCTTTTTTTATTTCATTAAACCAATGTTATGTTGGAAGAAAAAAAGAATCGAGATCAGTAATATCTTTGTGAGAGGGTAAACTATAAAAACTAAAGAGATGATCAAGACATTATTATATAATATTTGAATAGATACATTTTCATGATAACATAGATTAGTTTATACAGGGACAAAAGCAGGTTTTAGAGGCTGAGACTTACAATGCACTAGATCACAGGATTTCGTACTTATGTACAAAAATCTGTAAAGAATACAGAAAGGTTTAGTAGGACAAAGTTTTGAATGACTGGGGTCTAATTTGAACAAAAATAAAAAGCATAAATCACTGATGTTAGGGATGTAATACTTTTTTACCTTCTAGAGATCAAAAGTCCATCACAGGGCATCATGGAAACACACTGGACAATTAACTTTGTAAAAACACACACTAGCATTCCAAAGGCCAAATTAGAACAATCTATTAACCGAATAGTCATGTTTTTGGAAAGTTGGCAGAAGCAAAAGTGCTTGGTAATAACCCATATGAACACAGGGAGAACATGCAAACAAGACACCATTCGAACCCAGGACTTGAACCCAAATGTGCCGCTGTTCAGTCGACAAAAATAAAAAGCCTAAAAAAGAACAGATTTTTATCAGTCTGTGTCAATGGGGATGTTCCCCCCCCCATGTCCTGAGACTAAAATGATAAGGAAAAGACGGATGTTTTTACAATCGCTCCTAAACAAAGTAAGAGCAAACCACATTTTTTTCCTGGTAAAACAGTTTTTCACACTTTCACCTGAGAGAATTCCCCAATCTGAGGTTCTGTCCTTCCACTTATCCACATCATTCCCTCTCTCTCTGTCTCTCTCTTTACCCTTAATTCACCCTCCCTCCCCTCTTTGGTCAGTGAGTTACTCTCTATATCGCTCTCACTTCCCGAATTAACCACTCAAGAAGTCACCACCGACTCAATCAATAGCTCATACATAAACCCTGCTATAATCGCTCCCCCTGCCTGTCTGTCTGACCCCCTCCCTCCCATCCTCTTACCTCTTTTCTCTCTTTACCACACTTTTCACACTCTCCTTCCCTTTCATTTTTCTCTCTCTCTCTCTCTCTCTCTCTCTGTCTTCCACATGCCTTCTGCTTGTCACCGTCTGATTATTTTAGACTCTCATAACCATGGAATCTTTGACACACAAAGGTAATCGATGGTTTTGTAAAGATGCCGCGTCAGTTCTGCAAATTAATCTGGCATGCAATTCAGCATGATGAAACAAACAACAAAAAACTGCACATTTGACACTGTCATCACCTGAACGTGCAGCATTGCAATAACTCCATGCATAGATTAGATACACCAATCAACCATCCTCTCAATAAAACCCATTTGACCCTGAGACGAGTGTCCTCTGGGATCACTTTAGCTAAACATTTAGCATGTAAATCTGATTTTTATGTAAGAAATTATAAGGTTAAACACCGTTTTACTGTGTTTTCTGAGTCTCATCTTACTATTTTGGAGACTGTGATTAAAGACAACATAACACCGACAAGAACAACATAGCATTTTATAAAGAATCGTCTCAAAAATATCTGTTGGGTATTTTCTTCTTCGTTGTAAAATTGCTCGTTTAGGAATTAATGTGGTATTATAGAAAAGGAAGTTTATTTCAATTTGAGGGTTCTTCATTTGTAAAGAAAAATGCATTTATGGATTGAGTCTTTGGACTTTCCACACTAAAACCTTTGCCACAATCAACACCAAGTTTAAGGTGTTTTGCCAGGGAACTGTTTAGAATAAGAAGATCACATGATGCTGTATATGGTTCTCAAATTCAGGTGAAGCTAAATTAAACGTTCTCTGTTACCATTAAAGTCTGCTCAGTTCAATTCAAATCAGTACAAAGTTTCAGTTCACAATACATGTCCAATGATGTTACGTACCATCCATCCATCCAAATAGGTTAAATTTCCCTTTCCAGTACTTAGTAGTGTTAGAGTAAAGCTATTACTGGTGTCCAGTCCATCCCTAGCAATATAAAACTTAAACAATATTTGTAATTAGGTTCAGAATAGTACATTAAATCAAATATATAGACACTGATATTAAATTTCCGCTCATTCCAGTTATGCTAATCCCAGTAAGCAACACATGTAATCTTTGGCCACCTGCTAAATATAAAAACTTTTTATTCGGCACAATTTTACCACTTTAAACAGTTTAAGTTGATCATTTATTTAGCCATCTCTGGTGTTTCCTTAGCCAAAAAACTTTATGTTAAAGATATTTAAAGATCACTCTTAGGACACAAGAAAAAATAGCAACTTATTACAGCGTGAAAGTTTGTAAAAACCACTGATGACCACCAAGAGCGTTGTCTCCATCGGTTTGACTTACTTCATATACCAAACCAAGCGCACATCTTCCTCGCCCAAATGAATGATGAGACAGCACGCCGAAAACCAATATAGCTTTCCTGATCATAATACATCATTCATAGTAAATTCTCGGTGCTCCTTTTGGAGTAAATTCAGCTGCTTTGGTTTTCACAATCTTCTGTAATCCTTCAGGGACCCTGATATTTGTGTATTACGCTACAAAATTTATTACAGGCGCAGAGTAATTCTTGTAAGTGCAAAGGCACCATCAGCCCATGTTAGAGTGTCCAGCCAGAATGGGCCCAGTATTGCGTTATAGCAAAGACAAGGAGACATCAATATTACATTATCTCATGTTTAACTGCGAGACAAAGTTGTTTTGAGGGCCTTAAAGATATTGTATTACCCAAGGAGATGCAGGCAAAAACATACACACACACAAACATATGAAGAAAGGAGGAAAAAAAAGGGAATAACACACAGAGAATTTTAAAATTATAAGGCCTCCGCAGCCTCTGCTCCTATCCCCTTCTCTCTCTCTATCTGTTTCTTCCCTCGCTTCTCTTCTGACTCTCCCTCCAAAGTCTTTGATTCATCCGTACGGTTTGATCTGCAAGAGAGCGAGTTTTGTAAACACATTTTTCACGATCATATAGCCATGGGCAAGGGGAGCGTGAGGCGCGGAGGAAGAAGAAGGAGATGCTCAGATAGATGGAGAGAGAGAGAGAGAGAGGATGTGTGTGTGAAGTGTGTGTGTTGGAGAGAGAGAGAGAGGGGGGGGGTGTTACATTTAATGAGAGTGCAAGACGGAAGGATAGGCTGACAGAAAATGTGAGGATGGAGTCTGAAATTTGGACTGACTGCAATAGAGCTTGTATGAGAGAGACACAGACATGTTAAAAACACATACACACACACACTGGGGAGTCGGTGTTGATGGTTTTGAAACAGGCAAAGCATCACAGAGGTTGACGAAATGTGAAGCAACAAGGCGAAAAAGCAACCTATTTGGTTTTCCTTATCGAAGCGCTGTGACACCCCCAACACAGCGTATCCACCAATGTAAGTCTTCCTCAGTGGCGCCACCAACCAATACGTAGGAGGATGAAGATTCATACAAATTAAAATCCTACAGACCTCATCTACTGTGTGGCTTCAATGTTTGTTTTTTAAAATCTAACACAGAAGCATAGAAGCCATCCATCTGATCCCCTCTGAGAAAACATATGGACCGCCACCCCAATAAATCTGATGCCCCATCCGTGGGATTTAGTCAAAAGTTACACTATTCTTAACTAATGGATACTTTTTATATGTTTTGAGCGATATCAAAAACATGTTCTCTCAAAGGAAAGCCGTAGATATTATACTTGAAAACAAAAATGTGTAAAAGATTAAAAAAGTTATGGTTTTATACTAAGAGAAAACACAGAATTGACTGGAGTTTCTTTTTTTTCTGTGTTATGCAATGGTTCCTCCTCGACACACGCTTGCTTCGCGCCAACAGTCAGATGGCTTAAAGATTGGCAGCTACACTTTCCCCTCCCTAATAGCAAGACTTACTTTGTTTCCAGTTCTGAAAATATCACAATGGTCTGAAATTTAAACAAACAATTGTATCTAAAGGGATAGAGAACAGTTGGCAAGCCTGTGACTGTGAGGTGGGTACCTGAGCAGGAAGCCTGACCGACACCGACTTTACTTTACAGCTCTACCGGGTCAGTGGAAGAAGGAAACCATTATTGTCAATGAATAAATAAAAGTTGGGGCAAAATGGAGCAGCGGGTTATTTCAGAAATTGGCTTAAGCCAAAGCATCAAATTAGAAAAGCCACAACAAATGTTTCAGATTGTTTTAACTCTAGAGACGCGACTGAGTTGCATTTCTGTTTAAATGAATTAGCTCCTTTTACCTATTTTCATACTTATACAATTCTTTGCCGTGATGCTATAGTATAGTATTTTATTCCCACTTAAGTTTATATTAATGTGAGAATCTCAAAGCCAATTAAACACAATTAAAAACAATTAGTGTTGATTAAAAACGTATTAAGAACACCAAGGTGTCTTTATTTTGTCTAATTATTGGTCAGCAGTCAGAAAACTTTCTGGTTGCTCCCCTTGCCTGACCCACGCAGAGTGGAGCACATCTGTCACGCCCCGTGTGTGTGTGTGTGTGCGTGCGTGCGTGTGTGTTTGACTCGTCTCATTTGTTCCTGATGAAGAGGGAAAGAAAGAGAAAACAGATTACAGAGCGAGCCAATAAAACTTCGTGCGCAAAACAAACAAACAAACAAACAAACAAACACACACAGTGGAGCAAAGCTGAACTAATAAACGTGCGTGGCTCTCATCGCTTATACACTTCACTCTGTTTTTCCCCTACTTGCTTGGATCACTTTAGTTCGTTTTTTCTTCATCTGGTGGCTGATAATCCAGTTAGTTTCGACTGGCTCCAGTAATGGCGCTAACGCGTCGGCTCCATGTGCCGCAGCAGACGGATGCGGCGCGGAGCCACGCGGGGACACAGGAAGCGGCCACGCGTGATCACCGGAGTTTAACGTCACGTTTTACTCATAGAGTTGCAAACTTTCGATTTTCTTTGTTCCAAAAAGTGGGGAAAAAGCTATTTTTTCCTCTTCTTTTGTGTTTGTTAAATAAAAAAAGAGGAAGCACTATGTATTTTGGTCCTTTAATTATAGAAGCCAATCTTCATATGATGATAATAATAATAATAATAATAATAATAACAATAACCTCACAATCTTACAAGCACTTTAAAATCTCTTGGTTTTTCTAAAAGATCCTCATCCTCATCTACCCTAAAATATTCCCTTGTGACGCTTGTTAAAAAAAAAAGATTTCATTTGATTTTTTTAATTCCTGGCATTTTTCCTTTCGTTTTTTTTTGTTTTGTTTTTTCAAATTCCTTTGAGAAATAAGAAGAGCTGTGAGCGGTGTTAAAGTCGGTTGTCGGAATATATGTGCATTAGTCAGTTTCTGTGCGTTTTTGGCGCATTTCTCTGTGTTTTCTTGTGCGTGTATGCAGCGTTTCCTCTTCCTCCTCTCTCTTCCCTTTCTTCTCTGTCCGGGGAATTGTTCTCAGCGTCCACAAACACACTGCAAATACCCGCCGGCCCAACGGCATCGATTTCTAATTAGACGCCGGGATAATCGTTGAAGAGAGATGGAAAAAACAAAAAAACAAGAGACTGATCGAGCGAGTATTTAAATATATATATACAAGAATTAGAGCCCAGGTTAACTGAATGAATGTGAAAAATATAATAAATTAAGAAGACAAGCAAAAGAAGAAGTTTATATTTTTGCTTGGACCTGGACTGAAAATGAGGTTTAAACACACGGAGGGAAGCAGGCCGGAAAAGAGAGGATCAGGCAATTATGGGGCCTTCTTTTAAACGCAGTCAAACTACTTTTATATATTAAATTACATTTGCAACGTCGAGTTTTAAGCATCCAATTTTAGATCCAGGAGATAGCGATCAATTGTTGCATTCATCCATGTTTGCTCTTAAAGATGTTCATCTTCCTATAAATGTGCTTTAAATCAGCTTTGAGAGGGATTATCTTTAAAATTCTCCTCCTCTCCTTCTTTTTTTGTCTCTTGACAGACTGTGACATGGTGGCGTAGAGATGTAGCTGGTTTACTTTAATTAATGCTTCTTCTTCTTCTTCATCATCATCATCATCATCATCATCATCGCTCTCTCCTCCTCTGTCTTCTCTTCTGGTCGCATCACCTCTCATCCTTTTCTCCTCTCTCTTTCTCTGTTCTCATATATCACCCCCAGTGCCTCTTTCTCTCATCCACTCAAGCATGCAGTTTAATCATTTAACTCGTTCCTTCCTCAATAACTTCTTTAATCCTATTCCTGTGTTCTCCCTTACCCTTTTCCCTTTCTCCACCTCCACTATCATTTACATAATACCAATAATGTACTTATAAACAGGGATTATTGAACTGAAATCAGCTGGGTCAAAGTTGCTCTAGTAACACAGATGTTATGACCTCTAATAGATTTTCTAGCTTGTCCTGATTAAAAAAAATAAAAATTTGTTTGTTTGTTTTAGCTCTGTCCCTTCCAATAAACTTGAAAAAGCCATTTTGTCCCTGCTAAAAGGAATTAAACATTTGTTTGTGGTGATATGCAGAATCAGATCCTTCCATCTGAGCAGCAGATCTTCGGCAGCTCCTCCATGGCTACTGTGGCCGCTAAGCTTAGCTGTGCAATACTGTCTCTATTTTCAAAAGTACAAATCTCTGCTTTAAAGTCTCTGCTCCTTTGTGACCTATCCTCTGTGCCTATTGGTCTTCATGTTTTAATAAAAAATATACATAAATGAAAAATCAAACATGCTTTTACGGTCGGCTGACTTCTGAAGGTAATTCAGATTGCAGCAGATTATATATGGTGGAATTAAAAAGGGACTAAAATGCCTCTGCGAGTCACTGCATTTAATCATATGTGAAATTGTACATGTTACACCTCTAAAGGCTCATATATCCACCAATATTGACACTATAGCGGTAAAATTAAATCTTGCTGCTGTTAAGCGAGAAAAACTCCATTTCAATCTAAAGCCAGTTTGTACATAACGAGCAATAATTTCTTAAAATAAAATACTTTCTTTAAGTTAATTAACTGTAGGACTTTACTGCCTTTATTTCTCTTCTGTTTCTGTTAGAGAGGCAACATGGGATGAATGGGACGGGAACACAACGTTATAACATTTCCCATTTCTATCGTTCAAAATTATTATTTAGGTTCAGATTTAGATTCATGTAAGTTTTATTGTTCTCCATAGGAGAACATTTGGTAAAGGGACTGTAAAGTGTAACAAATCCAATAATCAATAAAAGCAATGAGGCAATAGAAGTAGCTACACTGTGAGACATAAAACATACACACAAGCGATCAAACGTCGATTCAAGCATTAAAAACTGTAAAGGAAAAAACGAATAGTTATACGCTTAATTGAGGAATTATGGAAATCGATTGCGACAATCAGCATTAAGTCATAGCGACTTGTCTGTAATTGATGTTTGTCAGATAAACCTTTAATGGCAGCTGCTTTACAACATTAACAGGTTTAGACAAGTTTTGTTTTGTGCAGGTAAAACTAATTTCCACTTACTTAGCTCCCACCACATATAATAACGCTTCTGATGCTCAGGAGGTTTTATTAACATTGTAATAAACAAGTTACAAGTTTATTAGGAAGTTGATTCTTTGCGACTACCAGAATCATTTCTTAGTCTCTGATGAGAAATGACTTTAGAATGAAAATAAAGCAAACAAGTTTAGGATATTTATCTGAGTTTTTAAAAAGTTCAGCCAAAAAAAAGCTTTTAACTTATTACAGAGAGATTACAATGATAGTAAAAGATCCAATTACTACCTTTGAAGTGCTTTTTTTTTATCTAGGAACTACCATGTCTACATTAGACACATTCGGGAGGTCCAAGAACTACGCAAGAACTGATTTAAAAGCAAATCAAAGCTACAGTTCTAGGAGGATATCTTCAAACATTAAACTAAACTGCAATTATTTTGTATTTTTTTAGGTTTTCTATAAAAAAAATGCAGCAATTCAACATAGGGGATCAATAAAATCATCACAACTTCACAGAACACAATAGTACTGAATCCCCATGGAGTTATTTTATAAAGGCTTTGTTTTTGATAAGATGCTGGGAAATGGCAGGTGTTACACGAAGCAAGAAACAAAATGGGAGAAATGAGAAAAGTAAATGCGGTTAGGAGTCGTATGGTTCATTGAGATCTAGGCGTGACTACCTCGTGGCCCGGGACTCTGCATGGAGCGCTCTGATAGTTTAAACAGTTTAAAACACTTACAGAGGTAATCGGATTTGTAGCCTAGCGGGGTTAAGAACTTGATGAAATCCTCACTGTCTGTAGGGAACACAGAGGTGTGTGCTCACATACAAATTGCCACTGACAAAAAGACAAAGCGAAGCTGCACCGTACCTCTTCGCTCTCATTCCAGTTGAAACAAAATACTACACAGAATGCACCGAGACATCACATGATTCTGAAATGCAAAACTGCAGATAAAGATAAAAGACAAGATGTTATCCAAAATTGGCCTGTTGTGGAAAAAAAAGAAATGTTTAATTTTATGCAACATTAAATTTTTGAGTAACTTTCCTGGTCATTAACTTGATATTCCTCACATCTAACACATCTGACACAAACCACGTCATATCACAACCCACAATCTAGCTTTAACTGTTTCGTAAGAACCGCTTTGAGTCTGCAGAAATATATGAAATAAATGCCTTTATATTCATATACATTCAGAATTGAGCTCATTTATGTTTTAATTCTCGGTCATTGGGACCATGCACCATGCAAGTTTGCTTTTAAGAAAACAAAAACCTTCCTTGCTACAAAACATTATTTATTTTATTTAAAATTTATCCTTTTAATGTTATCGTTACGGATAATGGGCAGAAAAAAAGAGCCAGAGACGCAAAGATTTGTGTCAAGTCAATTCCCAATAGTGAAATGGTCCCTGTGGTAGAAAAGCCTGTCATAAGTCTTATAACAGAATTTCACTGTGGTTGTTATTTCTGTACTTTTGAGAGCATGTAACCAATAAACATCACAAATACAAGTAAAAAAACAATAAACTGCTCGTAAATTTTGGTTAAGAATCAGCTCTTTAACTTGTTCAAACCTGTCTTGGTTTGAGCAGTAAGCTAAGTGAGCACACAGACATGATTGATATCTGACATAAACAGCAAACATCAGACATCCAATCTGACGAGGACACTTTCTGAATGAAGAGATCCGAAGCATTTATAATACACTGAAAATCTTTGCCTAACCTTATGATTTTGCATTAATATCTTCTGTGTAGTTTATCGTGAAACAGCATTCGGCGTCACTGATAAGACATGGCCTGGGCTGCAACTCCAACAAACACTGTATTTCTGCTCATCCCACGCCAGACACACGGAAACACCTTTATTCAATCTCTCCATCTTTCCATGTTTCCCCCTTCGTCACACTAACACATGTGCACACAGGTTCAGTGCAACGGCCCCCATCGGTCCCTCCGCTCGCCTGTGTGCGCGTGTCAAATCGAATCTCCACCTCGGTGCGTGGCATACCTGCTGTGCCGGCATATAATGCGCTGCATACAGTGAGCGCGCGATGACGGATTACTGAATTAGACCAATAATGACAAGTGACACTTCTGTTACCGCTCTCTGAGGCACTCCGGCAAGCCGGGGAGATGTGTAAATAAAGGACGAGACACGGTGAGGCGGGGAGGCAGTGAGAGAGGCTCAGAGAGGGAAGCGGGTGGGAAGGAAAAACGAAACGACGGCTCAAAGAAATAGGAAGTCACGGGGATGGATTTGGGAATTTTCAACTCATCCCTGTGAAGTAAATAAGTTCGGTTTCACCGTCTTGAATTTTGTCTTTCTTTCTCTCTGCTTCTGATTTGACAGTCGGTTGTCATACGATGGGAATGTCAGCTCAAAACAGATTCATTGAGGAATCTTCAAAATAAAACTATATGTTGTGTATTTTGTCCCTCTCCTAAAACCAACAGTATGTTATATCAGTCAGGCTTCAGCTAAACTCAACATGTAGGCTGGATATTAAAAGCCTTCAAACTTATCTCAACCTCAGATAAATATGATTAGATTTCTAAACCAACAAAAAGTAGCACATAAAAGAAAAGCGATAAACAGCTTAATCCGACTGGATGAAGCACATCAATCTGGCAACAAATCCTACATTTGTTTCATGTATGCACTTTGACTAGGCCATTCTAATATACCTACTTGAACTAAATTGTCCCTCTGTAGCTTTGGGCGTATGCTTTCACGTCAGTCTTAAGTCTTTGAAATCCTATGTGTCTGCCATATATTTCGTTTTATCCATCTTTGCATCAAATGTGAACAGCTTCTGAAAAACAGTATGCAGACAGTAAGATGCTGCCACCCCCGTGTTTTACATGGCACATGGTGTCCTCTGGCTGACGTGCAGTTTTAATTTTTTACCAGACGTATTATACGATAACTTCTTTCTACTCGATTGCTTTGGTTCCTGCAAGGGACTTTCACTGGTTGTCTTTCAACAACAGCCAGCAATGGTCCACTGTGGATCACTGCAGCTTGGTGTACGATCTAAAATCCTAATAAAATCCATCGCAGTTTGTTGTTGTGTTTGGGAAAAATCTGAAAAGCTCGACTGTAAAGTGAGTCAAATATGGAGCAACTTCGACATGACTGAAAACTGTTCAGATAAGTTATGATCCGATATCCTCATAAATAAACATGGAATGTCTGCTAATTTGCGAGTATCTACTAGTTGCAGATTAGAGTGGTGCACCTGCAGGACTTCTGCACCCCCCTCCCATAGACGCAGGCCTCCACAGGTCTGTGTTCAGGATGCAAAGTGTGCCAAATGAGAAAGAAGAGAGGCAATCCTCCTTGGGAAGGCATAAATAAATCAGCCTACCACCCGGTGCCTCTCTGCTGCAGAAGAGGAGCACACTTGCAGAAAGAGGCACACAAACACATGCATTAATTCATTTGTGCATCGTGAATGACTATTTAAAGTAGTGCGGGCCTGATGGATTTAAATAACTATTAGCTGTTTTACCTATTTTTTGGGGATCTTTGAGACATACGCATCAATGACAAGATTTACGACATCATCATTAAGTTCAACCGTAAATCTCATCATCCTCCTTGTAGCCGTTCATAATGACAAACTATTGGGGATTAAGAGACTGCCAAATCCTCAAGCCAGTGTGTCTAATTAGTGTTTGACTTGTTGGCCGATGATCAAAAAGCACACCTCTGCGTATAAGCCTCTGGAGAAACGAGATCAGAGAATTGCTGGACAAGAAGCGATAACTGGGACAGTCAGGGAGAGAAAGTGGAGGCACAGCTGGAGCTGAAAAACCCAGGGAGCGCAGAGGAAGCGCGACAGAAAGAAATATTGACAGAGCCTAGATATACACATAAGTCACCCGACACGACCCGCCTGCTCTTTGTATTTTATAGAGCCGCTCTCTGCTGGCGGAACAGCATGACAGCCCAGTTCCTTCAACGGAAAATATGGCGCCTCTCTACCTTTCCGCTTCTCACTCTGCTATCACTCCTGTTTTCTGTCTATCCCACCTGATATCATTCTGTCACCTTTCTGCAGCAGGCTCTTTTTTCCATCACCCCTCCTCCATTTCTTGTCGTTCCCGTGCTTTTATGGGTGCTCTACGTTCCAGCCGTCATGTTTCACTCCCCTGTTTCTATCCATCCTCATGTCGCTCTCTTAATCGCCTCTCATTTGCTCCCTTCTGCCCGGGTCCACGTCCCGTTTTCTCGTTCCCCGGAGCCGTCTCCACATACTGTTCTATTTCCACTTGCTCTTTCTGTTTCCCCTCGTTTTCCCTGATTCATTTCCTCTCGGCTATCTATTATATTCATCCTTTTTGCTCCAATTTGTGCCATAGAACATCTCCATCCTTCTCTACCCTATGGCTCTGTCACCTTCGATTCCGATTTTCTTTTCCAGTTCATATTTCCCCTGACCTCCCAGTGAAGTTCCCCTACTGATTCCATTTGTCAAATTTTTCCATCAGAGTAAAACACTTTGCTTTTCATTCGTGTCACTACAATCTTTGCATACTTTTAATTGTATCTACCCTTCGACATTTCTCAATTTTTGCTTGTAAAACCATCATTTCCACTTAAACTTTTTTATTTTGCATCATTTGCACAAATGTTACTCTATTTTATCTGGTAGACCAAAATAAAGTCCCTCCATGTCTGCCTTTAAAGTAAATACTTTGTAGAGAAATCCCCAAACTAAATAGGAATCCAAATAGGAATTATAGTGATCTTCTTTTAGCTTCATTCTTGACACTTTAAGGTCAGATTGTAGACAACAAAGATGAAAACTGACTCGATGACAGACTCTCTCATCTGAAGTAAGGTCCAACAGAAGAGCAGCTTTCTGAGAGTAACCTGCATGCAGGTGGGCTGCGTTGCATGTCCTCTAATGACAGATAGCTGCACTGGATATTTAAGGTTATCAATGGAAAAAGTCAAAACTTACACCAGTTTTTTAGATTTTTATCTAAAGAAAAAAATAATCCATCAATTTGAATTGACTTTACAATTACGCGCCTCGGTGTGGTAGTTTGTCAGCTAATATCCAAATAAAATACAGTTTGAAAAAAAGTTTGAGATTGTAACAGGACAAAAACAATGTAAACCACTTGGGCATGAATACCTTTCCAAGGTGCAACACATTGAGGCATTCGCTCCAAGTTCCCAATCCTACCATCTTTATCTTTTCATGTCATCCTTCCTGTTTTATTCCTCCTTTCTCCCCTCTCCCTCTGCATTCCTGTCGGCCCTCCCTCTCTCATCCGCAGCCCGAGCACAGAGCCGCATGTGTCGGAATCAATTAGGGCTGAGAGCCGTCGCGGCCGCTCTTTCACGGAGGTAAATATTAAACTGCACCGAGGAAGACGAGAGGGTGGAAAGGGAGGGAGAGGGCTGGGAGGAGGAGGGGGGGGGGATAAGAGAGAAGAGAGCCCTCCGTCCCTAATCCACCGCATCGATCAGGCGGGGATGAGGGTAATATATTATTTTGACAAGATACGATCCTCCGACGCGCACCGCTATCCCCGGCGATCGATTTCTTTTTTTCTCTCTCCCTTTTTTTTCTTCTTCCCCTTTCCCCCCCTCAATGAGTGGGAAAGGGTTGGTGTGGAGCTGTGTGTGTGTGTGTGTGTGTGTGTGTCTTCTCGGCGTGTGCTGGGTGCACTGAAGTGTGGACGGGCGACAATGGGAACAGCATTAGGAAATGTGGGGAAGAGATGGGAACGAAGCCGCCGGTACGGGTCCACGTTTTTGAGATTTTTGTTTTTTTCTTTTGCAAACAAGCTCATGTCTAAACGGCTAAATCACACTTTCATATAAAGACAGAGGATAAGAGGATTCTGTTTTGTGTTTGGTTTCTTGTGGTTACGCACAGAGAGGCCTAAGAGAAGGACATCTGGGTATAGTGACAGAGTTGGAAGCAGAGCTGACCTATTGTAAAGTTAAGTGTCTTCCCCCCCTGCACGGTTCCCCTCTATATCGCTTTGTAAACTGTGTCTAAATGCTAAAATCCAGGATCAATTTTATTTTATTCAACCTCTTCTCCCCCCCATCACCTCCCTCTGGCCCCTGTCACTATCCTCCCAAAGAAACACTCTGTCCTCTGCTGATGGAGGACAGACGTGTGTGGATGTTTGGTTGCTGCCAGCATATTTGTGTGATTGCATGCGGACGATCGCTGCAGATAATCCCAGACTTTCACAAACGACAGCTTACCTCTTCTTTTTTGTTGTTAGGCTGAATATTTGATCACCCGCATATATTCAGAAACAGTCTCTTACATGACTGTTAGCAACTTGGGCCTCTTTCTGCCATTTCAGGTTCTTGCTTTGTTTTTTACTCATAGGCATAAAAAGACATGGCAACCATGACAGCTTCCTGATCTGGATAATATAAAACGACCACCATAAAATCCAAGATTGTATAAGCATACGTGAAGCTTCTTCTATTGGCTGTTCAGCTAAACTTACGCTGTTGGGTAGGTTTGGATCGCAATATGATAACCTTCAGTAAAAAACGGATTTGGTTTAACAGTACAATGGTGATTAATGAAAAATAACATGATATAATAGTTTTTTTTAAAGAACCACAACCACTGCTACTGTTTATAAAATATAATGATCATGGCTATATTAATGCTTTTTTTGATACACAATGAAGGATAAAACATCTGTAGTAGTAGCTTTTATATACTTGTTATGCAAAAACAACATTTCCCTCTCTGCTCTTTAACTAAAAACCAACTGTGTTATTTAATTATTTAGCTGGCTAATTTGTCCTGTTGTCTGTTTTAGCAGAGCCAAGAGTCAACTATTTCAACTTTACCAATAGTGGTGTGTGGTGACTCTATTGTGGTTTTTTATAAAGGTTTCTAAACATGCAAATTGGTATTTCTTTATGCAAGCACGAAGAAAGTATCGCAGCTTCCATTCACCCAGCTAACCAGAAGTACATAGTACTTGGATAGGGGCAGTGCTGTGTTACTCTCAACTCAAACTCTGGGTTTTAATTCATAATAGTGGTATGATGGAATTACATTTTCATTGATTAGATTAGATTTTGATGTACATAGGTCTCTAACAAGTGTAGTGTGTAAGTTGGTGATCCAAAGCTTTACCAATGTTGCTTTATAGCCTTTATAGTAGATAAATGAACAATAACAATGTGCTGATGATGCTTGAGAAGACTCCTGTCATCATTGTGACCTTAAAACAAGCATTATTTCCTGCCAATATTCTTCTAACTATGGTGGTGTGGTGACATGTTGCCACTCTGTGCAGTATTTCATCTGCAGATTGCTCTGCAGAGAAAAATTGAGGCAACTAAAGGGTCCATTG
The DNA here is from genome assembly GCA_032876305.1 of Orestias chungarensis. Lineage (NCBI taxonomy): Eukaryota > Metazoa > Chordata > Actinopteri > Cyprinodontiformes > Cyprinodontidae > Orestias > Orestias chungarensis. Next base: position 1,769,987 of record JAVLVB010000513.1, on the reverse strand, counting down.
GGAGGCGCAATAGCTCCAACCAGGATCACTTTTCAGAAACAAAGCAGGGAAAAGACCCTGAAAATGTTCCCCATCACAGTCTTTCCTTGAACTTTCTGAACTGCTGCCATCAGACAAAAATCGTAGGAACATCAAAAGCAAAACCACATTGTCACACAGTTATCTGCCTCAGGCTGTTGAAACACAGTTAAAACTTATTTTTGTTTTCAGTATTTATGCGTTTCACCTTCTTTTATGTAGTATTCAATGTAACAAGACATATAGAGTAAAGCATTTCACTCAGGAAACAGAAGATGTAGCAGAACATTGAGTTCTGTTGTGTACTGTAAAGTGTACCTGTTGCCTATGATGGATAGTCTGAATAGCGCATGTGTATTTTGATCCAGGTTGGTGATTTTGCTGCATTCAATTTATTTAAGACCAGCTACATTACTCCTGCCGATACTTTTCTCAAAAATGTTCAGGTGGTTATTAGCCAAATAAATCAAAAAGTGTGTCATGAGTTTTACTTTTCGAGCATCTAGCATCCTGACGTGAGTCAACTGTTGTGTTCGATAAACAAATGGCATGTGTCAATGCTGCAGTGTTTGTATAATTTATGTAACAGTGACGTCTCCGTGCAGTGTGCATGCCATAGAAGGGGTGCGAACATTTTTGCCATCTCGTAAAAATCTTTTGCAACTTGGTTTACCGCACAATCAAATTATGTCGAATATTAATATTATTTACCCAGAGTAGACTAGAATCTATCATTGAAATACAGCATTGTAAGATGGTTATTGATGACTGTATGGATTAAAAACCTGATAAGCTAATTAGTACACAGTGAAGCAAAATTAAATTAATTTAAAATCAATTAGCTAAAAATATCATCCTTTTATATAATTATGATTCTACATGTCAGTTAAACCTCAAACTTTTATATGATCTTAGCATCAAAATATCCACTCTGTTGCTGAGTTCAATGTTGATTGGTTTAATCTAAAAACATAAACTATAGAAGAAATTATCAAATTCTGCCAGTATTTCTATTGGTAGTTAGAGAAGACAATGTAATGTGCTGCTACAGATCTGATATCTATTTGCATTTATAATATCAAAATCATCCTTTATATCATGTTTAACCATTTAATACTAATTATATAGTGTAAATGATGTATGAGAAATAGACATGGCAATGAAGTTTTCTGCTAATGTTTTTCTAGCTCTGATAAGCCAGTTAGGTGACAGAAAAGGAAAGAAACAAAAAACAGAAGACAACCCAGCAAGATGGCTTTAAATAAGTCTCTGTTATTGGGTAAAAACTAAACAATTCTCCATTTGTGTGCATCATCTCATTTTGTGTGGACAGCATCGGCCCCAATCTGTGTTTAGTGACACAAACACACTCGAGTCATGCACACAACAAGGCGCCCAGCAACAACAGGTCTCTTCCCTGCACAGAACGATCCTTCAAAACAAGTGCGACAACACCCGCTGCTTTCTCGTTCCGCTCACTCCTCGTCTCCTCACTTTCTCGGTTTCTGCCCACCGCGACTTACTTTTCCTCCTTTCTCTTTCTGACCGCTCTCGCTTTTATTGTGCCATTTTCTGCCACTTTGGTCCACGGAGGACAGGCCGTAATGCAATCTCTCCCCCTCTCCAACCCCTGCTGTGAGGGAGAGGAGCTTGGCCTGTGTGCCGGGCCGGCGAGGAGTGTGTGTGGAGGGAGGGGAGGGGGGGGAGAAGGGGTCAAGGTGAGCTCTAATACACTATTGATCTGCCCCAATTGAAAACCTGATGGATATTTTACCCCCCTTCTTCTCCTTTCCTCCTCACCCTCCTTTTCTCTGTGTTTCTTCTGTCTTCTACCCCCTCTCTGTTTCTATCTCCCACTCTTCCCTTATGTCTTTTTTCCCTTTCCTGTGTGTGTCCTCCCTGATGTCTGGAGCCTTCCTCTTTTTCAGAGTCTATCCCCGTTCACTCCGGTCTGTTTTCTCTCCCAGCTGAACATCTCTTTCAACCGGTGACGACTTTTCTCCCTTGCTATCTATCTCTGAGCAGAGCAGCTCTCTGCCTCAACTATCCTTCTAATCATTTCCTTTTTATCTTCCTTCTGTGCTTCTTTTGGTCACGCCATCTCCCCCTTTTTCCTCCCCAAGCGTGGTTCTCTCGTTTTCCTTTAAAAAAACCCTTGTTATCCCCACCCTGCCCAACTGGTTCTGTCTCTCGCACTCGTTTTGTCTACCCCCCCCTCCTTTCTAAGTGTGCATCAGATGGTCCATTTCTCCCTAACCCAGTGCATATTGATCCCTATGGCAGCAGCATGCAGGGCGAGGGCTGTGAGGACCTCTGTTACAGTGTATTAAATGCCACAAACGCTTTGGACGTGGGGCCAGAGACATGCCTCCTCGGCAGGGCTCTGTCAATAGCTGCTACCTCCTGTCAACAGCAGCCAAATGGCCTCTCAGTCTGTGCCAGAGGTAAAAAATTATATATATAAGTGAGAGAATCTTTAACAGTGTGTCAAAAAAAGAAAAAAGCATAGATGTAAAAGCAACTTGGCAAATAATGGGAAAATGCCTTAAAAACAAAATGTTAGTCAATCAAAACCATGCAAAGCCACTTCCATCTAGGAGCTGAAAATATTGCAAACAAAATCTATGACCCGCGCTGTCATTTTGCCCCATTCTTTGGCCTAACAAGCTTCGTAATAACATGCAGTTACATTTGTGGTAGGCAGCAATTATGCTCGTAACTGAGAGCCAACAAAAGAGGCACCAACGCTGGAAGATGGCCTGAACAATAGAGATGGCAGCAACACAAGTAAACCTTCTTTCAGCGTAGAATCGCTTTCCACACTTAACGAAACTCGAATCACTTCAACTCTATGCAGAGTCGGTCGCCACTGCCATGCTTTTCGGGCAGGAGATAAATGGAGCAAGCGAGCGTTTGATTTATGTACCGTTGTGTACATGTCAGACGGGCCGAGCTATCGGGACCACCATCTTTCAATGGACACAGAAATGCTACAGCGGTGGAGGGACCCCTCTGTCGACCCCGAGGCCCTTGATACAGATCTGAACTAAACAGAAGAGGAGGAATACTCTTTATCATTTGCTTTGCTTTTCTTTTCTCTATTCAAAGAAGGTTAATCCACTTTGTTCCTCTTTGCTATCCTTTCTTGTGTCTCTTCTTGACTTTATCAACACCTTAAGCACCAGGAAAACTGCTACTATAATTTCAAACTAATCCTAACAGTTGCATTGTTAATGTCATTAAATAAAAAAAATTATAAAAGAGGCTGCTTTGTTTCTTAAAGGATGATGAAAGAGAACATTAGCAGAGTATTATTTATAAAGTTGAATATTGACTGATCAGAGACCGATCTCTTTTTTTAGGAACCGTATTTAACAGTTCAAAATATGTAAAAAATCACCTCAACTCTTAACTTTACTATATTCAGCCTTCCTGTTATCTGCTGAATCCACCCTCCCTGTTTAAGAGGACTCTGACAAGTAGCCGACTTAAAGTCATTTTCTTTCCATAAAAACCTCCTCATAGTAGAACAGGGATCCTTGAAGTAAAGGGCATACATTGACCATTAAAAGATCACTTGTTTGATTTTGTGACCAACTCATAACCAATTCAGACCAGCCACGTTGGAAATCAGCCTGTTTGCGTCAACAGATCATACGTGGGAGCGCACACGAGGTAAATAAGTTAACAATGTAAACATCTATACTTGGCAAAAATCACACAATCAAATGCACGGATTCAAATGTTTTTCCACATGGAACAGCCTTTAATTTTCCCACTCTACAGTCTCTCTGAGTTCAGACACCTGTTCTCATTTTCCCACCTTTCTCTTTCAATCACTCCATCCTCGTCTACCTCTCCTGTCTCCCACCCCCAACCCTGCCCCCTCGCCGCTCTCGTAACCCTCTTTACAGCCTCTCCATCTATTTCTTTCTCTCGAGGAAGGAATCAGTCTCACCTTAATTGTGCTTAAATCGGATTAATGACTGACCGGGGACAACTTGACTTAATCTCTCTTGTAGTAAATCTCTTCCTTCTCTTTCTTCTCGTACATCACTCTTATACATTTTATCCACTTCTGACGCCGCCCCTCTTTTGTCTCTTTATCTTGTCTGTTCTTTCTCTGTCTTGTTCTACGTCCTTATACCCCGTCCTAGTGGTACCACCTTGGTGGCTTTGGCCAAACTTATAAATTTACAGGCCGCGTCGCTGCCACAACTTTATATTTGCTCATTTAGTGATCAAGTGATAAAGGTTGTAACAGTTGTTTTGTATCGCGACTGTATAACAAAACAGCATTTTAAAATTCAAAAAATCTGGAGAGGGTTTTTGGTTTGGGGAGTAAAAAAGATAGTGGAGGAAAACTGATCATACCTTTAAAAAAACTTTCTGGAAGCATCGCTCTCTTCCACTCCTTCTCTCTTTTGTCCATCTCAAACTCTATTTCTGAGCCTCTGCTTCCCTTCATACTTCCCTTCCTGTTTGCTTCCTTTACAAACCTTCAACAGTCAGCTTCAATGCTTGTTTTTTGGTTTTTTAAAGAGTGGCTTAGATTTAGCTCGTCACAGACTCGTGGCTTCATGTGAGTGTGCTCTCACTGGTGTTGTGTATATGTTCGAATGCATCGACGCGGTCCTGTCATTGCCTCCTAAGTGCTTTGGCAATACTAGAGATCTGTTGTCATGCCAATTCAACTTATGTCAATTGAATTACGCTAGATTTGTATTGAGACAGCGATAAAGGACACTCAAGGTGTGCCAGATTCTCTTCTGAAAAAAATGAGCTTAAATGAAATCACAATACAATAATGCAAACTCAATTCTACATATCAAGCAGATATTGCGCCCTAAACCCACTTAGATTTTATGCCTTGACACTAATTTATGTTTTTTGTAAATAAACAGTAATAGATAGGTTTTGGAGTCTATTTTCTGACTTATTTACCATTAATAAATGAAGTACAAGATTTTTGTGTAAAGGTGAAAAAGAGGAGCTAATTATCAGGTTTTTTTTAAAATAATTAGCAGTTTCAATAAGCATGTAAAATTACTTTAGCAAAGAAAGAAGCAGAAGACATGAATAAAGAATACAAAGAAAAAAAATGCAACTATAAACTACAAATCCTTTGGTGTCAGTCAAATTCAAAAGTAGGATCCTTGTTGACCAACATATATACATATTTGAAGTTTTGGGATCCATCTGTGATGGATGAGAACTAAAGCAGGGAGCCCCCTGCTGGTCTGGAACCGCAATGCTGGACTTGAGTTTGCATTTGGCTTGAGTTACCTCTGTCCCTAAACAAAAAACACAAAGACTCAACAGTAAAAGGTAAGGTTTTTCACAAAAAATGCATATTTTTATTTTTCTAAATGTTGTAGAAAGGCTTTTCTTAATAATAAAATTGACCAAAAAAAAGCTCCACTTAATATGTTAGGTTTTCACCATAAGACCAGTAGGCTAAAAATACTGTAAACAAATGTTAATGTATGATTCTAGAATAAATATAGACGAAGTTTGTCAAAAAACAAAAAACAAAATGTAAATAGTGCATGGATTTATGCATTTATTTATAGTTTTCATTAGAAGCTATGAAACAGCAAAAAAACAGAAAAAAAAGATTAAAACCTACAATTGACTGGAAAGAAAGAAAAACAAACAAACCAAAAAAACAACTGACCCGATGTCACACTGAGGTGATCTTTGTTAAGGGCACAGGGCATAAAGAGTTTGCCACATTCCAAACCCCTGCAGCTTGAAAAATAGGGGGAAGAAAAGGGCCAGCCTCGTGGACAAAAGCTCATTTTCCTCTTGGTTGCACACTGCTGCAGGCGGGCTAACATGCCACGGGAGAATCCAGGCACTCACACACCTTTGTTTTCCTCGGCTTTTTCTCATCTTTACACACATTGTCAAAGCCATAACTAAGACTGAGGCGGATTTGCACGTCAGCCCGGAAGGCATGTGCATGGCCTGTCCAGCCCCAGGCAAACCCAGTGATCTGAGAGCCGCAAACTTGCGTGCTCCTTTTGAACGTGACAGACGAAAGCAGTCGGCTGACATCTTCCAAACACAGGCGCAATTGTTCACATACGAGTCATGCGATGGAGTCACTTTTACATCTCCTTCTCTGCTGCTTTTATTTGTCTTTGCTCACCTACCCCTCCAGACAGCCCCCTCCTACCCTGCCCTGCTGCTCCCAGCCTCTCTGCATGCCCATCTGCTAACCAGCTTGTCCTCTTTCGCTCCTTGTCTCTGAGTGGCCGGGATTAAGCATTTATCTCGGTGGTCCTCCTTTCGGCCCGTAAACGCCCGTGAGGATGATAAGAGTCGCTGGGATTTGTCAAATTGTGAGCCATTGATTAACTGACCTTTCGCGCCTGCGAGTCTCTCAGCAACTCCTCTAACTGCCGACAGGCTAGATAGAGAGATAGATAGGTACATGCGGCTGTTATTATTGCGTACAAGTTTGTAGTTACCAGGTAGGGTATATTGAGGGATGACTGAGGAGGGGGAGAAGGTGGTGGAGAAGATACAGAGGAGTCATGCAGTTGCCCTATAGGCTTTGGATGTAACAGGTACAAGTTTGTCTACACCGGCAAACAGAAGCTAAGCCTGAATAATGAAACATTTTTAAGGTGTGCCAGGGTGCTAATACCAGACAGGAAGAAGTTGAGGGAGGCAAAGAGCCGCTCAGGGAGAGGTCCAACGATCGGCTTGCTCTAGGAAAATCTGGAATTTGATCCGAAAACGTTGCTGGGGCAAATCTCTGATTATGAATTGCAAACTTGCTGACTCCTTTTCTAATAAGAAAAGAGTTTATGTACTTGAAAATCCCAACAATACTGATACATATATGTATTTGTTTTTTTTACTGCACAGCTTTAAATTGGCGTAAAGCGGTTCAAATCTAAAGGATTAAATTAAATCCTAACACTGAGAGATGGAGTGTTATCACTGGCTGTGTATTGACTCTTAAAGGGGGGGCCGCCTCCAAAAATCAGCAAAATCTAAAACATTACTGGGTTGTTTTTCTGAACACATTTTCATTATCTCCATAGTAAAATTGTATTGTAATCATTTTCTAACCATACAAAACATGCTCGCCTGTTTTTACCATCAAATATTATGTGTATATGATGTCACTGTTGATTAAGAATAAATTGCAGTGATAATTCATAGTAGCTTTTTACAACTCAAACCTGTAAATGTTTATTGCAGTTTTGAAGTACCAGTGCCCTGCTGTGCGACGGTGCAACAATAATATTACTGCAAAACTAAAATTCAGAATCACTTTTTAAATGCATAAGTAAGATTAAAACAGTAAATAGTTTACAGCCTTAAAAACTATTTAAAAAAAGACTGCACATCAGCAGAAATAGCAATTTTCGACATTGTTTACGTCGTTCTCCAGAAGATTTTTGCAAAGCATCTATCAAGAGAACATTAAGAATTGTTTTATTCCACAATAAATCTGCAGAGTACAGCTAGTCGATCAAGTCCAGTACGCACAATGATTTCATCTTAAAAACTAAAATACATAAGTTATTGCAAGTGGAGCATTTTTTTAAATTTAACAATAAAACCTTTAGAGTGTTTTTCTTTCTTTTTTTTTGTCTGTAGAAGTGGAGAAGCTTTTCACCCACCTGGAGCTCCGCGTCGCCCCGCCTCAGAGATGCGCCCGAGGCCGACTCCTGGTTACCGTCTCCCGGCCTGGGCTGCAGTCCGTTCCCCGCTGCGGATCTTCCAGTCCGGGGAGAAAGGAGGACGCCGCTGTCGCTCTGCACGCAAAAGCGTCACTGAAACCCAAACACATGTGAGGAAATCATCACCTGCAAGCTCACATCAGTGTCACGTGCATTTTGAAAGTTTCTTTAATTATTACAAATGTATTTCATTCCTTTTACACAACTCATCTCATCCGATACAAACTCACCATGTTCAAAAAACGTATAAAGTTATCAGTCGCTTCTAGACCGAGGTTATCTGCATGGAGCGGACTAGAATAGACCCGCTTATTGATATATAGGAGAAGCTTGAAAGAATATTGAGCGCACAAACCAGCCGCACTTTGATCAAAGCAAACTGCTTTCCAGACGCAGTCGAGGTATTTAAGGATGAGAAGATTTTTGGAAAACAAAGAATTAAAAAAAAAGCTGCATGCACCTGATTTGTTCCCCAAGTAAACTAAAAAAACCTCAGCAATTACGAAGGTTTATTCACACATTTGTGTGTCCTAAACATTTTTTAAGTATCCTGAAAAAAAAAGTTACAACAATGTATCAGTGAAACACCAACGGGACAAAATAAAACCCAAAGCTTCGCGTTTGTTTTGTGATTTACGAAACTGGTGGAGGCCGGAAATCCAGAAAGGTTCTTCAGTTTAGATAATCGAGGGGGAAAAATTAAAATAATGTTTGTTAAAAATGTTTATTATTATTATTATTAGCTTAAAGCAAAATTATATTACTTAATAAAATTATGAAAATTAAAATATTATTGAATAATCGGAAAATGAGTCATTTAAAATTGTCACAAGATCTAATTGTAGCTTCATTAAATAGGCCTACAGCCTAATAATAATAATGATAATAATAATAATTATTATAATAATAATAATCAATACAATCTATATAAAAATACATAATAATAATAATTATTATTATTATTATAATTGTTTCCTACAGCCGTTTGACAAATTCGTCATCTGTGTGTTTGCATTAAGACTGCCGGGTCTCATACTAACGGACAGGTTAACGAGTTTCTTTCTGACTCTAGAGGTGAAGGATCTCACATGGAAACACGTTTCCGGAAATCCAATTCAATTCCGTAATTTACTCTCATTTGTTGGCAGCAAAGCGAAGCAAAACCCGAACATAAGATCAGATTAAAATGCAAAAAAAAGAAAATACACTGAAAATAAAGAGACTCAACATGTTGACCTCAGACTGAACACACATATTACCCTAAAACACAAAAACAAGAGAAAAAGTGAAGGAAGCCGAGGACAAGTGTATGAAAGGGAAATATGTAAAATAATTATTATTATAATAGCAATAATTATAATAATAAAAAATAAAAAATCATTATGAAATGAATAAAAATAACTAGAAAAAAGTTAAATAGTTGTAATAAAATCGGTTCAATTAATCCTGATAATGGACAGTAATTTAAATATATTATTATTATTATTATTATTATTATTACTATTACTGTAGAATTTGACTTGTCACAAATTACCTGAATGAATTTAACTCTTTTTAAATCGTGTTGTCAGTCAGGTGTGTGCACTATCATGCACGCGTAGCTTTTATTTTATTTCATTATATTATTTATTTTATTTTTCCATCACTACTGTATCTTGAAGTCAGCTGTGCATAAACAGAAACATACACAGACACACAAATGCGCGGACTGGCTGCACTTGTAGTCTTCTGGTGGATCCATTGATCGATCTCTTAATCTGCAATAGTTACATGCATGTATCGATTTACAAACACTGTTTATCTGGAAATATACCGGCACAAATAATTGATAGGAGTTCACCCGTGGCGCGCATAAATATGCATCCAAACTTGAAGAGAGAGATAGAGAGGGGGGGCTTAAAAAGAGATGGAAAGTAAATAAGTAATAATAAATAAGAAAACATGTGAAACCTACGAAATCAAATGAAGATTATTCCAAATCGTTTTTTATATATATATTTAAAGCCCGACTGCGAAGTGTTATCGATGTTCCCACTTCTAAAACAAACTCCCACGCGAGGATGAATACTAACACACGCACACGCACTGCAAAAAATACAAAAATCCTCAGTTTCACTTCTGCAGGAGTTAACTTCAGCCTCTTCCTTTGCAGAGAACGCAAAGTGACAGGAGATCGATCCCAGAAAGAACGCATTTCTGTCTAAAAACCGAAACCAAACTTGGAAATATGTGTTGCATCCCAACTCGATCAACAATGTAAAATAAAATGTCAGTAACAACAATATTAATAATAAAGATCAATTCGATTAATTACATGCAAAAGCAAAAGTAGGGCCTCCTGAATATCCAAACTCTACAGGAAACTCTGATTAAAGTGAAGCAGAGGACGAGAGGGAGTGAGAGGCGTGCGCGCAGCTCGCCGCCTGGATGCCTGTTTAATTGACTGACTGATACCGAGGTGAGTGCGAGTCGCCTTAACAAATAGAGACATTTAGAGGCTAACCCGGGCCAACGCGGACAGCTGAACATGTAGAGCGCAGAGTTTCGCCACCTGCGCGCCGCCTTTAACGCGCATCATCCCATTTGGTGTGAGCGCAAGAATAAAACCCCCCCAAATGTTTCCAAATCTTCCACAAGCAGAACAACTAGAAGCAAATATGTCATGCGTGGTTCAACTTTTTTTCCTTCTTCTATCTCTCCCTGCGACCAAACATCCGCGCAGCAACATCCGTTAAAGCAAGAGATACAATAAAGCAGAAAACAGACTTTTCTCAGCAATTCTGTTAAAGGGAGGTCACAACTTTTTTTTCTCCCCTTCAGTCAAAACAAATAGGAATCAGCAAACAAGATGGAATGTAAAAATGTCACTATCACAAAAAAATTGTACCTTCAGATTTGTTTGTCGGTTTATTTTAGTTTTCTACGGCAGGGATCTTCTCACCGGCTGACGCGCGCACGGTCAATCCAAGCGCATCCGCTGCGAAGGCGCACAGAGGCGACGAGCAGAGAGGCAGCTCAACTACCAACCCGGGGATGCGAGCGTGAGGAAGGAGGGGGAGAAGGAGGTGAGCATCTCCCTCTCTCGCTCCCTCTCTCTCTCTCAGTGTGTGAGAGAGTCTGCAAGTAGTTAATTAGTAAATCCCCATTCGCCGCGCCTCGGGTCGGTTTGTTTTCCCCCGTCGACAAGCCGAGAGGAAAAAGAATTTGAAGTAGGATTCGACCCGTTTCCGCTCCTGTGTCTCAAATATGAGGGTTTTTTCTTTCCTGTGTGTGAGTGTGATGCTGGCTCAGTTCGGGACTCTGCCTTGCTGGAAACATGACGAGGCTTTGTGTGGGTCCAGAGCTTCTCTGGTAACCAATAAAGCACCAGACATCCCCAAAAGTTGACTTTTGAACACCCCGGCCCTAAAGAAGCAATGGTTGGTCACTTTGGGTTGTTAAAATGCAATACATGATCTGTAACCAGAAGAATTGGAACGATTTACAACGATTTAAAGTTTTTCTCACCAAAAGATTTTTTTAATCCCCACCCCTCTTTTTTAATTTGGAAAACAGTGAGTGATGTTGTCATCTTCACACAGGCTATTCCTGCTTTATAAAACATATATCACAATCATTTTCAAGCCTTAACATGACTTCCATCTCCACAGGTTTGGTTCTTGACATAACCAGAATTTGCAGCATTTCTGGCACCATGCTTGCCAGCATGGTCAATCTCTTAGAGGAAGTTGGAAAACATGCTTGTAATTATGAAGAGCAAACATGACACAGACCAAAGTGCAGTACTAAAGACAGGTTTGGACCGCAGCTGTTTCAGATCTGCTCAGATTAGCTTCAGTGTAGGTTATGTTCGCACTGATTAGTTAGTGGAAAAAGATGAGAATGTTACTACAGGTATGATTGTGTTGATGTTAAACTGACCCCCAAAAATACAAACAAAGATGGAAGCATAACTTTAAAATAAGTTTGGCTGAAAAAAATTAAAAGAAATGAGATGAAGACAGTAAAAACTGCCACAGAAAAGGGATTTTGGGTCAAATCCTTTTAACTCAACTATACTCAAGAGCCCGGCATGGTAAAAAAGGTGATGATGAAAGTGTTGATCTAGTCAAAACAAAATCTGTATATCTTTGGCTGTCTCCATGTTTGCATGAGTGAAATCGAGATTACATGTGAAAAGAGAAGCAGCACACCTCATGTGCAACTGAATTGACCCGACGCTTAACAAACTTTAATCATTCAATTGATCCTCTATCAGTAAGTTAATAATCAATTAGGTAGGCCGATGGAGTTCACTTGAGTGTAGAGAGCGCGAGTCTATGACAAACGGGATCAGGAGAGGAGGAGATGGAGCCGAAGGAGCGTTTAAAGCAAGTAGGAAACCGGATGCTCACGCCTACAGCTTGGTGTGCTTGGGATTGACAACGTACTAATATCAGGTTCTTGTACTTTAACACTGTATGGTCAAATAACAGACATGGGAGTCAGGTCATTGAATCAAATGTTTTTTCTAGTGTGATTTTTAAAGATATTTCAGAATTACTAAAGTTAGTTCCTGTCCAAATGCTTAAAGCAGTTAATTACCTCAAATAGGAAATTGTCCATCTAAAAAGCTCAGATCTGATAAATTTGAAAGAGTTTAGAGTGAATGCAGTTTTGTGAAGACATACAATGGCTGTCACTTTCACATCCCTTACCCCATAATTTTCCAGTATGAATGATTCTGCAACCTCTCTCACAAAACCCTAATCTCATCAAACTTCTTCCCGGAATTGATGACCACATTGTTCAAGGATATGATGTTTATAGACGGTCAGTGTGATAAGATGTCTTAAGGTAATTTCATGTACAAAAGAACCAGTGCCTTCACTTTTTACTAATAAAACTTGCTGACAATGAACCAATAACTGAACTTCAGACAAAGCCTTTGTCTGAAGTTGTGACTTTAGTGAAGAACAGTATAAAAGGTGTCATGTGCCACTAATTTACTTAGTGCCAACATGTTGGAGGTGTCCAACACACAACTCGCTGTAATGCCTCTTTAACGTTCAGCTCCAAGACTCCTTTTCTTGATTTTTGAGAGCTCAGGTGTGAGCAGGATCTCACAACCTCAATTGTTGCTTTAAGAACAGCAAAAGCTTAGAGGTAGGCTTCCGACTGTTCAGTGGAAAAGACAATTGGGATCTGCTCCTACTAAATACAGACAAACTGGGGTCCCCACACGGTTTCCAGTCTTCAGCGCAGTTTTATCCCCGGCTCCTTTTCCATCCACTGTTGAATTACAGCCAATAGTGCCAATAAAAACCTCTAAAAACATCCAAACAACTTCTCTTGAGTAAAACAAATGCAAAATAAGTAATCTTTCTGCAAGTTAGGTAACCACTTTTACCTTTTCGAGAGTCTCAATTCAACAATCTTAAACACAGAGGTCAGATAAATCTCTTGACTTTAAGGCTATCTGCAGAGTTCTCCATGCTCATGTTCATGGTGAAAGCCAAGCACATACACCTTCACACCAGAGCTTCTGCACCTCTTTGTTGCCCTCTAGTGCCGGCTTCCCATTCCAGCCGTCTATCACTGCTTGTTAACCCCCCTGAACTGGTGCCTCCATCTGTTCCAAGCTCCCAGTGTTTCGATGCGAGTTGCACAAAGCTGAGTCCGGTACATGTACGGCTGTGTTTTGCTCCTTCTCTTCACGCGTGTCAGTCATGTGCCCTTTTGAGCGTTGAATACAAGCCACTCACGCACATATCAGTTGAAAGCTTTGCCAATACTTGGGAGTCCCCCGAGGCACGTGGCAATATTGATGCAAACATTGCTCTCGGTTTGCGTACTCGTGTGTTGCCGCTCGCTGTCAGTGTTTATTATTCTTTAATTTGCAGCTGCTTATCATCTTCAGACTCTGAAAGAAGCCAAACATATCCCTGACAACTTGACTGTAATATTTGTACGTTTTTTTTATCCCTCTCCTGCTGATCTCTTGCACAGCAGCTGGAGCGTCTGATACACCACCACCCCATACCTCCCACCTCCCTCCTCCCTCACAACCCAACACCTGGGAGGTATATGTGACAAAGCAGGGAGGCGCCTGAAAGAGGATGAAAAACTGACCTATCACATCCCCATCGACTGAGTTAATTAATATAAGTAGAGCGGGGGATTCCTAGCTCACTTTTTACTGTATGGATTTGCTGTCTCCTTACATTTGCCGGGTTTTATGTCTGTTCAATGCAAACTCAATGTGTTCTGTCCTGCGGCGCGAGCGTGACAGCTCATTTTGGGACACGAGCCGTTTTGATGAGGCAGATTTTAATTGTGGCACAGCGAAAGGAGGAGTGGTGGTGGGGGTTCTACGTGATGGACTGATATGAAATCTACCATGAGTCGATGTCACACTGAAGCACAGGACGCTGTTAAAGGGGGAAAACTCAGTGGATTGTGTTTCAAGTTGAGGTCACTATACACTACTTCCTGCTTTTTTAAGAAGAAGGAGATTCTTCTTACTCGAAATTAAAGACAAAGGAGAAAAAAAAGTGTATTCCTCATGGACTCTTTAACACTTTCCGCTGGTTTGAGGGCTGAAGACAAAAGATTGGAGAGTGAGTACATCAGGGGGTGAGGCAAGAAGGGGGGTGACACAAGCAGGACAGACAGGAAGACAGGCAGTTGAAGGTGGGAAATGGAGAGAAAAGGAAGGGAAAGAGAGCAAGAAAGAGCTCCAGTGCCTAGTCTTAATCTGAGCTGTTCTGATCAATAGCCCATTTCCCATTGTTGCCAGAGCCGTTCGATCGCTACACCACGGAATTAACACACCCACTTTAATCTAGGGGGAGAGGGGCGAGGGGGAAGGGAGGAATGAAGGGGAGCAGGGGGTTTAAAGGGGCGAGTGGGGAGCAGCTGTGGAAGCATTCTCAAATGAAATCAAATCTTATTGTTATCACTGTAGCCGCTGCACTTATTACTACCACTGTTCCAATTATCCAAAGACCATATAGCTCACTTTTTACTCCTCCTGAAAAGGTAAGGTGCAAACTGGACGTAAATAATCAGGATTACTGGTTATTTGTTTCATTTTGCCAAGTGCAGATTGGAGTGGGGGGTTGGAGGGATGGTTGATGGTGTGGATGTCTCTGAGAGAATTGGTTCTGTGGTTGGGGACACCCAGACAACCTGATCTCACAGTTCAGTAAGGCTGCTGTAAGGTGCTTTCAGCAGAGTTTTATTACTGTTCTTATTAATATTAATAGTATTGTACATACATAATGTAATTCTATGAGAAGCTTTCTCAGGATCATAATAGTTCAAGGTTTACATCGTAGCTGCCACATCCAGCTGTAGTTTATTCCTTTTAGTTACTCATTTTTTAAGTTTTATGCTTATTTTATAAAAGAGGAACGTTTTGTATGAGAAAAAAAGCAATCTTGTTTTATAGATTATAAATGTAAACTGGTCAGTCTGCTGATCAACAAACTTTAGAGGAACATTTTCAATGACTGCAAAAAAATAAAAAATAAAATGAGATAAATATTCAAGGATTTTACTGTCACACCCCTTAACATTAACATGTTAGTGGTATGAAATATAATCACGTAACTGGGACCTGTTCAGGTTGTACCCCACCTCTCACTTTATTTTTCTTTGTGTTGGTTGCACATCGATGGCCTAATTTGCTCTTCAGAATGTCTTTCCCATTGACTCCAGGGAATTTGAAAATTGTGGCATCCATTTGTATTCTACAGTTTTCTTTGTTTGTTTGTTTTTTGTTATGTTTCTATCCACCTCATTTACAGACTGACATAAATGTGTTTAACAAGCTGAAGGTCACAGTCACACAATTTACTGTAATATGTAAGTTTAGTTGAATGTTTAGGGTTGTTTGATTCTTAGTTGCTTATTTAATTGATGGAATCCTTTCCCATCATACCAAATTAGATCAACAACGTCTTGGTGGATTTGCAGTTTTATCTTTTACATAAAATATCAATAAAACACATTTTTACTGGGTGTGATGTGATAAACAGCCATAGGGTTGAAGAGCTGTTAATCCTTTTTCAATGCACTATATAAACCATACAGAGTAACTTTGGTGGAAAAAGTTAATTATTCTTCACCAACTTTTGAGCAACATGACATGTACCTGCATGATAACACATCATCTGAATAAAATCAACTGGATGGGGATCTGCTAAGACAGGAACCTTGGTTTGTCATCAAGTAGACTGCAGGCAACCCACTAAAATTTAATTGGTCACAAAACAAGCATAGATTATTCATGCTAAGTGATAAAACATGGTGCAAAATTTAGCTTCTCTCTCACTAAGACAGGTGAGATGCAAAGTAAAAGTGTAGCAAGAAATGCTGTAGACAGATGCTTGTTTTTTATACGATACCCGTGTATTGTTCATAAACATTAGCTTTAAAAAATAGATAGAGCAGGACTCAATGAATGCATGTTCACCACAAGATGGTTTTCCATTATTTGACTTTCTCTTAGATTAATATTGCAACCAAAGTTAAATTTTATGAATAAACTAAATGGACAAATAAAATAGTAAACTGTCCTTTGGTTTTTGGCATCTGAAAGCTAAAATTGCGTTGCATGTTCTTCAAACTTCCCGTTTGCGGTTCACAGTTTTCAGCTGCTGTGATCAAAGAAATCAAAGAGAAAGAGTTTTCCATTTCACAACGCAGCATTCCCAGATTCACCTCTGAATTATTAAGAGGAATAACTGTGCTTTCACAGTACCAACACTTGCATATATCTGCTTAGCTCCGCTGTCTACAGCTTTAGGTGACGCCAACAGGATCTTTGCTTGCCGCCGTCCACAGAGACAGCCTGAGGGGGGAAAATACAGCAGCGACGTCCTTCCCCGCCACCCAAGGGCTACCAACCAACTTTTTCCTCCATCCATTCTACTTATTGTACTCCTTTTGAAGTCATTTCATAACAGAGCAATTTTCTCGTTAACGTTTGGCTTTAATTGTGGGTAATTAAGCGTGCTCGAGCAGTATAGAGAGCTCTGTTAGGAGGACCAGTGCGAAATTAGCCAAATGTCAGCTGTGAAATATGGGGTTAAGTGGGAGACAGAAAGGGAAAGGGAAAAGAGAGAAAGAGCCGCGGAGGGTCAGCGATTCCAAAACAGGGTTTATACAATCTAAAGGGAGAAAACGGCAGCGGTTGTTAGAGAAAACACAGAAGAGTGCAGAAGAAAAGGAGGGAGCTAGTGGAGAGTTTGAGATGAAGTTCAAACAAAAGCTCAACTAGTCTACCAGACAAAGTTTGGAGAGTGAGAAAGAAAAAGTTTGATTTAGAGAAGAAGTGAGTGTAAAATTGGTAAACATGGCAGACTTGTTGAGGGCAGCTCTTTTACCCTTTTTTATCCCCAGGGCGCCATATTATCCCTTCACACTTCAATTTCGTCACCAAAAACGAACAATAACACACGTACCTCAATGATAAATTAAACAGCACACCTGAAATTGTATTACAGACTCGTTCTAGACATGAAGGCAAAAACATAAACTAAATAGAAAAAAGAAAAACACATACAGAAAATAACTGTTAAATGAAACAATTACACATTTCAGACCTCGGAAAAACATGAACAGATGGAAGTGTGTAAATATTGAAATATATATTTAAAGACATTAAGGCTAAAACAGTTTGTTTACATGGGTAATGTTGTTCTGTAATATTGAAATGCTTACGTCTGGCCCATGATTCACACATGGATGAGTTCATTCTCATGAAATTTACAAGAAAAATAACAAACCAAAACAAATATACCAGACAAACATTTGGTCTGACATTTACACATTACATTAAAAATGACCACGTATTAAACCTGGTAGAGAAGGTTAGTACATGATTAAGATGTGTAGGAGGATTAAAGGTAAAGTTACCAGCAGGTAGATTTTTGTGTTGAAAAAACAAAGATACACCAGGTAAAACTTAGCATCACTGCTAAAGATTTAAAAACGAGTTCTTATCACGTTCTGTTGTGCAGTTATGACTTAAAAACCTACATGTTTCCTGCCCATAGTTGCTGCTGATGTTGTTTCTGTATTTTACTGATAACGGTTTTGACTAATTTTTACCCAAAGCTGTCAGTAGAAGTGATTTTTAACCGACTTTATAAATTATATACTGATCTTTTTGTCTGTTTCATTGTCTTTTTTTTTGTTGGCGAATTAAATGCAGGAAAACAGTTTTAACAACAAAAACAAAAAATCAATAAATGTATATCGTAGTATTTCTGAAACAAACTGTCCTAATATTATGAGCTTAAATATTTTACTCCTTTTTTGATTATCATTTAGTTTTGTGCCTTCAACTTTAAAGGGCTATTTTGTGTTAAATTGCGTTTTTGGAATGAGCAGAAAACATTTGCGCCCATGTTGCGCATTGACTAAAAACTGTATAACTTTATAAATACACAAAAAAATTAAACTCTGAGTTATATGATTTTTGATTTTTTTCCCCATTTTTTTCAGTTTTTCAGCGAGGTCCTCACATTATTTTTGTTTATCTGCATAGGTCGGCTTGCAGTTCCTTACAACAGCATTTTTTTAACCTCTGGCTCACTTTAAAGTTGGAGCAAAGAAACTATTGGTTTATTTAACAGAACCATCAACAGCGTTTGTGAAAAATACACTGAAAAACTGGTGGTTAGCAAACATAGCATTGTAGCACCGACTGATCGAACACCCTTAATGTGTAAATGAACACAGAGCCTCAGCTTAGTGTGACTCCTGTGTCCTCGTTGTAGAAAGACTCAAGAGTTTGATGTCAAAATTAAATAATATAAAAGGAAAGAGCTTGACTTGAAAGATGTGACTGTGTATTATTAATTTACATATGAAGACAACATTACGACAAACAGCTTAACCGGCTGTTGTTTGAAATTAAATGTCTCCTCAGTTAAGTGTCGGATAATAAAACAAGGCTTCATTTAAAGCAACCACGCAACTAGAACCCTGAGGCGGCACCATTTGTCACCGAGTGCTACGGCCTTCACACGAAATGACCCTTGATCACAGTTTGCATCCGTTTGTCTTTGTATTTTAACCCCATAAAGGCTGTAAATGTCCACGCGGCCATAAAGAGGATGAGGAATGATTTGAATCATCGACTGTACTGTCAAATGCTCAGTGGATTGGGACTAACTCTGCTATGCACTTTATGAGTGTCTCAACCCCCTGCGGAACCATCCACAATGACTATAATGAACCCGTTAAAGCCTCTATAAATATCGGCTCTGCATGCTTAGTGGTCGTTTGAATACCTCGGAAATAGACCGCCGTTTGCAAACAAGTGGCTGGGCGTCGGAACTCGGCAAGCTAATACATAATCAATGCAGGGGAAACTCTCGCAGCAGATCCTCGATTCATACAGAGGCTGCAGATATGAAGCTGCTTAGAATAAGCCTGAAACTGCCATATTGATCAGCACATTATCATCATCAATAGGAGAAGGCTTTATCTGGGAGAATAGAAAACGGCAGAGGTACTGGGAAGTCTGCATAGAACAAAAAAACAAAGCTTTAGAACCGCACTGGGAATCATCCTGCTGGTAAATCAGGGAGAAGCCCGGGCTCTCCAGCAGGGATCTCCGCTGCAGTTTAGATGTGAGTACTTCACATTTCTTGTAGACAAAAAAAAGATGCCCCACACGGAGAATGATATGAAAGAATAAGTTCAGTTTGTTCTTTCTGATCCCCCTTCTTCTCTTCTCTCTCTTTTTGTGTGAATTACTTATGAGTTGTCGGTCTCTCCTATTCAGCAGACAAAGCTCTAGAGTACTCTCAGTTTGGAAGATTTTTGGCAAGGAACAAAACAATCAACAATACAAAACGGAGCCAGGCGGAGACCACTATTTCCCCCCAATGTAACAAAAGATCACTGAGGTTTGTTCATATATTATATAATGGATTTCACACAGTTTCCTCTTTTGAATCAGACATTCACTTGAACTGGGTGTAGATAACATATGTGAATCACAGACCATGTTGCTACATAGACAGTTAATAAAGTGCTCCGCAAAAATAAATATATCACCCAGTGCAACAGAATTATGAAACCAAAATCCTATTAAGGGTAATACAATTTGTAAGATTAATATTGTTAAAGAAAACTAACCATCCCAACATGGATATCAATTGTGGCATACCCTATTAGCCAGACTTTGTTTTTATTTAGTGATATTTAGAAACATTTTATAGCTCATAAAATCATACATAAATGTAACATCATGAGCAAAGAAATTTAAAGTTTCTCTTGCTGTCTTTTGGGATTAACCAAAAATGACTTGTAGAGGAAAAGTTGTAGTCTCCCAAATTTATCTAAGGAGGTTAATGTTGTGCTTTCCTAAAACAGTTATTTCACAGGGGCAATATCATCTCTTAGTTTGTGTAAGTCAGATTATTGAATTACCATCTTTACTGTGTCCTATAAAAGTAAATAGTGTAGATGGGGCTGGGTGTGTGTATGTGTGTGTGTGTGTGTGGGGGGGGG
>JAVLVB010000513.1:1718568-1735467 GCA_032876305.1 Orestias chungarensis | reverse complement strand
GGGAATTATTATTTTATTATTTTAAGTCAGCTCTCTTTCAGAGAAGGAAACATAAAGTTCCCTGTCTCATTCAGAAGACTGTATACTCTTAGAGATGTGGACTGATTCAAGTTCCCGTCGTTAAAACAGACCCACACTTCATGCTGCAGAGAAAAGCAGCGTGGAGAAAATATTCCTTTGCAGAATAAATGTGTTTGTATTGGGCGATTACCAGGCCGCGCTTCCTGAGCCCCGCACGTCACCTGCTCACCATGGCATTGACACGTCAGTCTCTCAAGGCTAACGCAATGTGACAGTGTTGAGATTATAATATCTGGCCCGCATTACCGGGCATTAACGCCATTACCGCACCCCGCCCGCTCAGGTGGGCCAGTCCAGGACTGAGGATACGAAAAGAGAGGGGGGGTGGGATCAGGAAATTGAGGCGAAGGCGCGGGCTGACTAGGAGATGGAGGAATTTGAGAAAATGGGAGAAGCAGTTTAGATTCAGTAAAAGGCCTTACAGCAGCTGTGGGGAGAACGTATAAACATCTCACAATCAAATGGGGAAGATATGGCACTTTAGGAGGATACGTTCAAGGAGAATATTGAGGATCACAACTAAAGCATTTACTGAATAATAATGATGAACTGTGGCATCCATATCACCAGAACACATGAGTTTGGGTATCTGTGTGTGTGTGTGTGTTGTAACAAAGGAGGAGGCGCTGTTGTGTGGTATTAGCAACGAGAAGGGGTAAGAGGGGGGCAACCCAATTGGATAAAGCTATTTTAATAATGAACAGCTGAACAAGCACCATCACTTCACATGATTTAATATTTACACCACGCCACGCCTGGTTTCATATTGCTTTTCCAGGGCCTTCATTTATTTCACCAAAAGAAAACACTTCTATTCCACAGCCTTGTTGTTTTAATTAAGGGAATTAATAAATAAGAATAAATTAATGTGGCCTCCCTGCCTCCTGCCGTACCCCAGGAACTGTGGCAAGCGCCATCACCCGCCTAGCTGCCTGCTCGCCTTCACGGGGATGTATGTGCGTGCCATAATTAACGCTTAATAAGTAAGTGATTCATTATGATTAGCGTGCGGATTTGCCGTAATGGCCCCTCTCTGTGCTAGCAATCAACCTCACTCTGTTTATCCACACATAAGCCCCCTGATCCATCTCTGTCTACAGCTCCCCCCAACCTACAGATCTAACACCGTGCACCATTCCTGTGGTCCTGATGCTTGGCCATTTGTTGGGCGGCTGGTGGAGGTCTCTATCAATCCAAGTGTCATTAAGCAAGATGAAGAGGAGGAGGAGGAAGGGAGGCTCATTGTTATCAAAGTGGTGACTGTCAGTATAAGGAGGAGATTACTCATTTCTGTGATGCAGTTTGAAAGTGATGGATATGATTATGTAACAAAAGAGGAACTGATGTGTTTGCCAGGTACAATATTAGGTTGGGGTAAGAACAACCTCGTGTTTTTGAAGATGACATGTTATCCTTGACAAAGCGAGGAATATTTGCACAAAACCCCACAAATGAATGTGATTAATTTCCAAATTATGTCATTTTTAGGGGAGGGGGGGCCTGATGGAGGAGTGCTCAGACACTGTGACTGTTGTAATGCGATAAAAACTAATTTAGCTGAAGTCTCTTGGGGATGTTTGAGTATTGTATAAATCCAACTGATGATGTTTCCCTAACAAACAAATGATAGTGAAATCAAAAGATAAATGGCGAGTGATGAAAGAAGAACTCACACAAATACCAGGAATCATTTTGCAGCAATAAATGTTAAGAGTTATGAAATCTAGTCATGTGAAACCAATACTAAAATTCTATACTCAAAGGTGGTGGGTTATTATTTGGAGATGGAGGTTTTCTCCCGCCTTGTCAGTGTTCAGTGTTTGCCTCAACAAATAAGTGTATAGGTGGTGCATCTGATCTGGATGCATCCTAGGTAAATTTCCTTTGAAAGTTTTCCAGGCAGTTCCTGCTGGGAGGAGAATCTGGAGAATACCCAGGGTGATCTGAACAGACTACATATCCCGTCTAGCTCGGTAATGTCTTGGGATCCTCCGGAATGTGCTGGGTAGATGGGTGTCTGCGTTTCCCTCCTGTGATATGATCTCAAACGGATGGAAACCTAAAACCATAATGTAATAGTTAGCAGGGAATAGGAACAGGGATTTCCATGTGAGGTAATTCATTTAATGCCTTCCAGGAGATGGCCAGCTACAAAAATGCATGGCAAGCAAGTCTCACAGGTGTTTGGATGTTAGATGTTATGTTAGAAGCATGAAACTAAAATAGCAAATAGCTGAGATTTTTTACAGGCTAATAAGCGAACAAGATAAACTTACACATGTCTTGGAATTGGACAAAACTCTAATACCATTGCTTTAAATTTTGTTCTCTGTTCCTGTTTTGAGTTATTGCTTGTAATATTTAGCTGCATTTCCATAGTGTTTAGTTATGTTTAGCTGTATAAATGGTTATTTAATGTTTTTTAGATGCTGATGTCTGTGGGTCCTCCTGAGTTTTGTCATTTTGAGATTTGACAGAGAGACTACCATCTTCCCATACATATACATTTATATCCTATCACAAAAGACAAAACATAGTCTTTGTAGACAAGTAAGGCAAAAGTGCTTACTTATAGTGCACCGTTGCAGCCCTGTTACATTTTTCTAAAAGTTTCCTTTAGTGGAGAGTCACAATCCTGCAGTGCAAGGTTGAGATATTACTTCTTGATAATATTTTTGGAACTACTGGTCTTAATCTGCAGCATATCTGACAGGAAATGAATAGAGATAGAAGAGGAGACAACGGTCAAGAATCAAGAATCAAATCCCAGAACGGCTGCACCGAGGGCTGAAAGCCTCTGCATAAGAAGCAGTGGGTCTTGCTTTTCCACACAACACCCTTGGATAACATTGTGATGTGAAAAACTTAGCAAACTATTCACAAACAAAATTTGCAATTTATCTAAAAGCTTTTTGGGAGACAAATGTGCTGTAATTTTGATCTTTGTTTGAGTTATGTACACATTCAGTTTTTACATATCATTTTTTTTACAAAATCAGTTCAGAATGACTCAGATGTCAGAAAAATATAAACATACATTATCCATTCAGTGTGATACAGCTGAACCATGGGACACTGCTATCAAATAATTGTAAAGAAACAGACTTTCCTCAGGACATTTAGCTATTTTAATTTACAGATTCATGTTGAAAGATTTTCATCACCATGTACATTATAGATATAAATATCTCCGTAAGAGTTTTTGAAACATGAATTGATGTCAGCTGATTGTTCAGATATAACTTGAGACAGGTGATCATTCTGTAGGCTCTTCAAATGAGGCAAAAATTGATCAAACATGTTTCACAGTGATTCTGTTAAGTGTGGGAGGAAAGTCCTTTTGATTTGAAACAAGACGATGCAGTTCGTTCAGATTGACTTTGGGCTCTGTAGATTTGTAAAATCATTTATCAATAATGTGGAGACATTTTATGAGTTGATAGAGAAGTTTCTTAGAACATTTTGGTTTCTTGTTGGTGAGAAATTTGATCCTCGGATTCAAATCTTCTATCACAGAGATTGCACTGGGAAAATAATCCATAATACTAGAGAACATAGTTCAGTTAAAAATAAAAATGTTCAGATTTAAAATAGTATGTCTTACATTGGGTCTTGGTTTAGAAGATCATTCCCAATCATGGTACAAAGAAAAATCATAAAACACATATGGAAAGGAAACACTTTTGAACACAGTGCTAATTGGGAAAATAGCAAAAACACAAAAGATCATAATTTTTGGCCAGTTAACACAGAAAATACAAAATTGTTGAGTCAAAAACAATATTTAACTCTCACACTAAATTAAATACATACAGATACATTTTTTAAGAAGAGGGTAAATGACAATGATTTTAAGCATCATAATATGCTGTAGTAACTGGTGCAACTTTAAAGTCTTACCTTTGAATGCAGGTCAATTCAATCAGACACAAGGTCATATTTTAATGTAACCATTATGCCTGAGCAGAGCAATGCTGCAGATCAAAGAGATGCACTGATACTCCTGCAATAAATTGGTCTTAAGTCAAGAGTAAAATTTAAACATCAGTCCAAAATCAAACAGGAAGCCAGTGCAGAGAAGCAACAGTCAGGGAATTGTGCTCATAGTGTTAGAAACTCACAGTCAAATCTTCAGAAACACTGGTCCACAGAACTAATACTAGTTGACCAAGATGTGTCAGCACGTCATCCATAGTCATTGGAAAGCATCCAATAGTCATCATATAAAGTAATAAGACAGAAAGGATAAAAACTAAAAATGAACCAATTACCAACTTCAACATAAACAGATTAATCAATGCCTATATAAGATCAATAGATTTCCCTGTAGTAAATGTAAAACTCTATACCTAACAAAGCGCAAATATAAATCATATAAAAGAGTGGATGAGCAAATCCTTAAAATAAAAATATCTAAGTTTTACTTTCTTTCTTTTTAAGTTTAATTTTATTAATAACTGTAGACAAACTATCAAATTATAATAATGGTAGTACTATAGAGAAATAGGCATCCCTATGTTGATGTACTCGGGTCATAAATGACAATGCTTTAACAATTCTCTTAAATTCTTCATTCATTGCTTTCATGGTTTTAATTTTCTTGGTTTTTATCAACTCCTTGTTGTCTAAAGGTTTGTTGTTTTTTTGTGAGGTTTTTTTTATTTACTTTTGCTTCTTTTTTACCTTATTTGCTAAAATACTCTTATATAACCATGATTTCAGAAATTTAGGCACATGGAGGAAAAAAAGAAACCATTACAGATAGAATAAGGTCTGTTGTAAAACCCTGAAGTTAGACAATGTTTTGTTAATTTTAATCCCGAGTTTATATTAGGAGTTTTAAAAGTTTCTCCCAACTAATGTGCAGACAATTATTTTATGGCCATGTGCTGTCATGTGACAGGAACAGTGCAGCTCGTTGAGCAGGTCTTGGTGCTCGGTGGATGTTTTTTTTAAATCGTTATTAAGAGTTTCTTTTGTAATGTTAGACTGTACACTTCTGTGTGCACAAACACACTTCCCCCCACTCATACGCACATGCAGAGCACACACAGTCTAACAACCCATCAGCCGACTTGGCGGGGGATCTACCTGAGGATCCACTCGATGCACTTTCTCACCAACAACTGCACTTGACAGCAGCTTGCGCGAGCCATTTTGTACCCTTTGAGAAAGCCGTGCACTCTCTCCCAGACAACTCTGCTTCCCCCCACCCCTCTGCGCCTCTCAGAATGTTCATTGCCTAGACAATAATTTCTCAAGTCATTTCAGCGCCTTTGTGAGCGGCAATCAATTTCTCTTCTCTTCATGATGGTCCCGCGTGTGGGCACAGAAGTTTGACCTTTTCTAAAACATCTATCAATTTATCCGTCCATCCTGCAACCTATCCATTAATGTTTTCATCTTGTACTGTTGTTTTTTTCTCCCCCTGCCTCGTCTCTACCTTGAAGACTGCTTGGTGGTAAGTGGCTTTGAGCTCATGTGCTCATCAGCGCCTGGTGGGTGTCTGTTTGTGCAATTATTCCGCAGACTTAGAGCTGGACAGGAATCAGCCGGTGGAGAAAATGATGGTCATTTTGAGTGGGAAGAATATGCACTTGAGACAAAGGGAAGGGAAGACCATTGGGAGGATGTTGACGTCGATGAGCCCTGCGAGGGGACAGGGTCGCGCCAAGGCTAAATGACATATCGCATTAACAGCAAGGGGTCATCCAATTCCTGCCAATTTGCTACCAGCATTTTTGTGGCAGCGGCTCAGTTAAAAGTGAACATATCATTTATATGTCTGTGTTGCTCTGTTTCCATCTTCAATACAAGAATTGTGACATAGTGGTTAGAGAATTTTGACCCATGATTACTTTTCTTCAGGAACAAATTGTTTTTATTTATTTTCAATTGTCTTTATTTATTTAGCACCAATTCACAACACACTGTCTGGAGGCACTTTACAGGAAAAATCCATTCAATTCAGCCAAAACACATCCATATTGATCCCATTTATCATCAGATTCAGTTTATTAATATGTTAAGTTAAAAAGTTTTTAATCCAAGGAAACCCAACAGATTGCATCGAGTCATTGACTTTCAGCATTCACTCCTCCTGAAGATGCGCAATAAGAAGATAGCTTGCATTGTGTCATTCACGTTACAGCAATCCCTCATACTGAGCATGCATGTAGCGACAGTGGAGAGGAAAAACTCTCAAATATTAGGAAGGAAGCTCCAGCAGAACCTGGCTCAGTACGACTGGCAATCTGCCACGGCAGACAGAAAAAAAAGCAACTAAGAAAACTGATAAACATGTACTTTGTCTGTTAAACAAAAGCAATGACTTAATACCAGGAGAGTATTGAGTTAACAACCAGAAGTACCTTATAATATTAGAAAAACACCAAAGCTAACACTTGAAATAACAGCAACTAACTCATGTTTTGGTTAGTAGAAGAAGAAAGTAAGAGAGTGAGAAAAAGCGATCCAGTTGTCCTACAGCAGTTTAACCCTATGGCAGTATAACTTTCGAAGTAGCTCAGGATGACCAAACCTTTTAAAATGGGACATGAGAGAGGTAGACCTAAGGAGAACTACCTTTTCAGACTGAAGTTTTAAGCCTAGCTTAAGAATTTGACAGCGTGTCGGTCTGCCTCATGATCTACAACTGGGAACTGGTTCCACGGGAGATGAGCTTGATAACTAACATATCTGGGTCCCATTCTACTTTTAGAGATTCTACGAACCACAAGTAGTCCAGCCTTAAAGTAATAAATGCATGGATTCATTTTTTTCACATTACTGATGGACAGACTATTTCTAATTATGGCAATAATACCAAGAACTAAGGAAATCTTAGACACATATTTGGTATGGGATTTAAATGACAAATCCTTATGTTTATGAAAGTTTAATGTAATGCAATTTGTGTGGCTGTGTGTTTGTCTGTGTGTGAGTGTGTGTTGTTTTATAGTAAGGGGGATGATGTTTGAAATATTTCTAAACATTGATTTTGAGCCAAAACCCTTTAGCTCTAAAGCTTAAGATAAACAGGGATTTCATTTTTCGACATCACAATAAGTCCAAAGATTTTTCCAAATCACAAAAAGAGAAAATGGCATCAAAAGAATAAAAAAATTTTTTTGAAACATACAGACTTTATCCAACAAAGACTGAATAATGAAACTTAATGTAAGGTATTACTTTAAATGTGTCAACAATTATGAAAAAGGGTAATTTCACCGTTTTAGATTTACATGTTTTTCCACTCAAATATTTGTTTGCTATGTAGTTTGAATTGCAACAAAAAATAGATTATATTCTTTATTTCTTAGAGAAAATCTCTAATCTTGAGCTGTTACGTAAAGTAAGTGACTGCTGATAGAAAATGATTATTTTTAGGAATCTGACAAAGTAGTTTAGAAAGTCACAAAAGCATATATTAAAATCACCCAGTTAGAAAATGATGAATATTAATGAAAATAAAAGGAATACTTAATCACTGAAGAATTAACAGATTAGACTTTCTTAAGAAGCAAATAAAAGTTTTTCTTTGCAGATAATATTTTGTGATCTAAAAGGTTCTGTCTAATCTCTTTTATGATTATTTGACAGGCAGTTACATTAAAATAAACTTTATTTCTCCAAGAGCATATTTTTCTACATGTCTGACTCCCCCACATTTTCACCATCCTCCCTGAACCTTTCTATTCTCATCACTCTCTCACTGACTCGTTTTCTCTTTCCCCTCATTCACACTCCTCGCTCTGTCCCTTCCAATCTCTCTCCTCTCCTCGCAGCCCCTCTCACTGGCTCGCAGGACAGTATTATATATTCCAGGCTCATGCTTTGCATGATTTGGGCAATAGATGAAGCCATATCCCTCTCTCCTCTTTGGGCTCTCCCCTCCCTCTCACTCTCGCCTTGTTGTTTAATGTTTCAATTTGGAGGAAGCAAACATTCAATCAGACAGATTAACTGTTTAATGCATGTCATCAGTCAAACTGTCTACGAGAGGGGGGCCCCTCGGCCTGGCGCTGCCTCTCTCCCCCCAACTGCCGCCACGTCCTTCTCACTCCCCTGCTCTCCTCGCACACACTGTCTACTCTCATATAGATGCGTATATCCAACAAGAAGCAAGGGCATGCACACACATGCCCACTGCTAGAAAAACAAATTTTTTGCTATGTTGTCGTCCACACATAAATCCGCAAAAACAGACACGCATATAGAACATTTTAGTTGACAGCAGCAAACTGGGGTGTGATAAAGCCATTTTTTTTTAGTCAAATGCATTAGGATGAAAAGATTCTTGATTCTGAGGTACATGGGGTTACACAAGACATTCCATGTAATTCCAATGCCACGTCCACTGATCTGCTAAAAGACACGTCCACTGATTCACTTGCAATTGTGAAACAGTTTTACACAATTAAGTCATGCTCCGAATGGACAATACACATGCTCGCACGCTTACTCTCCTGCCTCTCACACACATGAACACATCCCACAGGCCAGTGGATAGGGAAATCAAAGTGACAGAGAGGTAAAGAAAGAGGGAGCGAGAGATTAGAGGAAATGAAAAGAGTAAAGAGGAAAGAGGGGAAGAGGGATTGGGAGGCCGAGCGTGCTGCAGATGGAGTAGACTGTAAAATAGGCCGTTATGCCCATATGGTTTGTAAGTGATACTGTATGAATTCTGACTGAAGCATGCATTTATTTTTCCATCAAAACATTTATTGCAGGATATCACAAATGCATTACACTGTATACAAGACATATACAATTATTACACAAGGTATCCTACTTCCTGTACCAGCTGACAAAGCTGGTATTCTACATATACCATCTTTATACCATTTTTTAGAATGTTCTCTTATTTTGCTTAAAAGTTCTGCTCTGCTGTAAAGTCTTCAGTTTTGCCTCATTTATGTGAGTTAAGACAAAAAAATGTTGAATATTTACAGGAAAAGTAGGAAAAAAACTGCTGTTTTATCAATAGTTAGTGGAAACGTGGTAGTGGTATTATAGTTAATAAAAACATTCATTGACATTTTGAAGTGAGTGAAAATTAATTTGTTAGATGTGCACTTCGATCCTATCCCAGCTTGGGTGTAGCCTCAGTCAGTTATGTACTTGTACAGCATGTAAGATCATAACTACATGTGTCTTTCGAATTGAACCAAGTTGAAAACAATCCTCAAAGAATTTACTCTCGGTTCTTCTTTAACCAAATATGTGGTGATTGCAATAGTAATAAAAAGATGAGTCTGAACAACGTAAAACAGACACAAGTACAATAGTGGTTCGCTACTGAAACTTTATCTGTTCTCCTTTTTATCGTCTTCAACCACTGCACAACACTATTTATTAGACATTTAGGCTAGGTATTTTTTTTTTAACTTGTGGCAGGTTTCAAGCTGCACAGTGTTTGGCTGTGTGTTTAGGTAGATTGATATGGGGAAACTGATCCTCCACTACTTTTGCAGGCTCCAACAGGTTATTTTCTAGGATCACCATTATTCTAGCTCCACCCATTTTCCATTAATGCTGACAAATTTTGCTTTCCTATGCCAAAGCTGTGGGGTGCACAACTAATGCTAGCAATGTCCACAAGTTCTCATACCTAAACTATGGATGTCCCCCGATACTTACAGAGGTACCACCGGACTCTTGGCTGCTTCTCTGATCATTGCTATCTATAAGTCTGGTTTTTAAGGTGTGGGTGGGTGAACAAACTCTTTCCATTTTAAGATGGTGGAATAACCACTATTTAGTCTTCAATCTTCAAAGTTTGGTACTAAACCATGTTTTAAACCCCTCAAAAAATTATTTGAATTCGTTTTTTTTATGTATTTGTTTATTCCAATAAACAAAACTACTCTTTGCTACTTTTAAAAATATTCTTCCAAAAAGAAAACATTGTTAATTTGTTGCAATATGGGGCAATACCATAATAAGCTGAATTTGAGACTAAAATGTAAAGAAAATATTAATGATAGTGGAACATGGATATATTTTTGTTTAACTTTTATTATAAATTCACCAGCCACTTTATTAGAAAAACCTAACTAATGCAGGGTTGTACCCCTCCTGTACAGCATTAATCTTTACAGCATTCTGTTTCATATTAATAGGTTAACATTCAGTAGTTAATGTATATTTTTTGGCTGCACATCCACGATTCAAATCTCCATCTTTAACTATTCTCTCCATTCGCTGTGACCTCAGAAGTGAACAAGACCTTTATCCTTGCAAAACTTCAGAATCTTTTACCTTTTGGATTATCGTCTGTAAACCCAATAGATGGTTGCGTGTGGAAATCCCAGCAGTAGATTTTGAACTCTATAGACAAGTAAGTCTAACATCATCAACCGTGCTTTGTTCAAAGTCCCTTTAATGGCCTTTGAACCACACTGTGATGCTCAGTCTGAACTTCATTTGCCAGAAATCTTTCCCACAGAGCTGCTGCTGTGACTGTAAACTTTGTCTCACTGGAAAATTCACTTTCAAAACGTATTATGAAATGTCCTTTAATGTTATAATGAGCTAAATTGACATCAGTTTATTTGTTCTGTTTTGCATTAGCTAAAAAACTCCAAATAGCAGGACAGAGTGATCGTAAAACAATATCAAAATGGTAGCAGCTGCTTTTGGACTCATCCAGTTGTACCAATTTGAGATGATAATAAGCAGCAGAAATTTACTGTTTGTTTTCAGACCTATTTGTTCATTTTAATTTTAAACCCTTTTTTTCAACATCCTTTTAAAGGCCTTAAGGGTTTGTAGCCATTTTACCTTCAGATGTGTGTATCTATATGTGTATAACTATCACTTGACCTCCATAAAGGGGAAAAGCAGGGATAGTTTCTTAATGCTAAACTCAGAATAGCTTAATGTCTTACTATTTTTTTCAAAGCAGTCAGAGTTTTTAAAACCTCATAAAACATAATTGAACAGCTGCTCGCAAACAACTTCTGTGTTGCATTTTCTTTCTGTGCTCTCGATGTTTTACTACCCTGTTTCATGTCTCCTTTTTTATATTATCTCCCCCAGCTGGAAAGCATCTGGTGTATCTCCCTCTTTCCTGCAACACTCTGACCACAGTGCAGAGGGTGGCCAAACCAGGTAAGTATTGATGGGGAGCTTGAGTGACATGAGGAAAGCCAGTCAATGCCCAGACACACAGCGGCAGGGGTCAATGACAAAAAGGTGGGCTCCCTGGAAAGAGGAGTTCTGGAAAAGAATAAGTGAAAGGAGCGAACGAGGGTGATAGATGGGGAGGCTGAGGAGATATAGCGCAAGATAATATAAATTTGAGGTCGGAAAATAAAAAGGTGAAAGCAAAAGCATTGGAAGTAGATGTTAGAGTGGCGGGGGGAAAAATAACACACAAGTTTAAAGGTTTCAAAACAAAAGAAATCCACTTTCCAAATGTTGCAAAATTTTGTTATTGTTATAACATTATAACAATTTAATGAATGCTCATTTAGTAGAAGGCTTAACAAGCCGAAATCCGTTTAAAATGTCACTTAGACTTTTCCACATTTTCTCACATTACAACCAAAAGCTTTAATGTGTTTTACTTGGATTTAATGTGATAGACAAAAGGCAAACCAGTACATAATTGGAAAGTGGAAAGTGTTACATGATCTATAAAGGGTTTTTTTCAACAAATGAATATCGAACAAGTCTGGTGTGTATTTTTACTTAACAGTTACTCTGATGTACCTAAACAATTTCCACTGCTTTCAATTCTCTTCTGAAGTCAGCTAGCTAAAGTAATATAGACTCCCCAAGTGTAACTTAATCCCACAAAATCTCCAGATGCTCTGTGAAGGCAGTGATCTTATTCAACAATATTAGTGAGCAAATACAATCATAAGGTAATATAACTCATAAGCTTTGGACAACTAAAAGAGGAATGTTAAATTCATTATTTAAAACTGGGAAGACTATGAGAAAACTGCAAAGTTACATTTACAGAAACCAAATCATTCCAAATCTACCGAGACTGAACTGCTCAACTAAACCTAAAGATGTAGAAACATGAGTGTTGATCCAATTAGCAGCAAAGATATGTTATAATACATCTGGAGCTGTATAGATCCATATCTCAGACAAACAAATGTGTGGTAGAAAAACTAACACTGCACATTACCCACAACACACCATATCCATGAAGAAACACAGTGGTGGCAGCAAAATGCTTTGGGGATGCTTTCGTTTAGTAAGGTCAGGGAATCTGCTCATTGCTAAACAAAGTCCAGAAAAATGGCAGTACAACCGGAACCACAAAAAAATGGTTTCAATCAAGGCATTTTCATGTCTTAGAATAGCCTAGTCAAAGTTTAGACATGAATCCTTCTGAGAAATGAAGAGTGATCTTCACAGAGCCTTTCCATCTATTCTTAATGAACTTTAGCTATTTTAAATAACTGGTAAATACTGGTTGTGCTTTTTTAACTGTAGTTACAAAGTTGTGATCAGAGGCAAGATGTGTTCTGCTCTTATTATTGGGATTATTAGGATTTGGAAAACAATGTGTTGTTGCTTTTAAAAAAAAATTTCATTAGTCTGTTATATAAAGATCTTATTAAATACACAAAAGTTTGTTGTCCTAAAAGGACACACTATTTGAAAAGTTTAAAAAGTGTAAATACTTTTGCAAGAAACTTTATGCAGTCAATATTGTCAAATTGCTTCGGAAAATAAAAAATGAAGACAACACAGAAATTCCAGAAATCCGAGGAAGAGGAAAAAACAGCTTGACCTGAATGTTACTGGAAAAATGATAACCAAAAAAACGGGATGCTTGGATTAACAGACTTCCAGCGGCCCACACAGAAACACACAAACGCGTCGTGTATTGACACACAGAGAGGGTGTCAGTATGTATTGAACGGTGGGTAGTAAGTGAACTCTCCTCTCCCACCCATTCCCTCCTCCATCTCCCCTCCTCTCTATTGGATATCAGTCTCTTCTCCTCTAATCATTTCCTTCCTTTTGGCCTTCTCTTCTTTCTAATGCAATTATCTCTCATCCATCCATTCCTTTCCTTTCCTTCTTTTTTCCCTCCGTCCCTCTTTTACAATGTATGGTGCTCCACAACACATTTTAAGAGGGTCCTATTTCTACCCTTTTCCTCGTCTTTATCTGTGATGTTCCTGGGGAAACGGCGCTGTGTCTACATTTGTCAGCTTTACTTACCGTTCCTCCATGTTTGTTCCTACCTGGCTCCCTCCTTTGTTTTGATCTTTAACAATCAGTCGCCCGTATCCTCAGTGTGTGACAACAAGATTCTCATTAATCAATATCACTCTCCAAATGTGATAACATTCTTCTCTGAGCCGCTGCAATATGTCTAAGAGAAAAATGCATTATACCTGTGAGCGAATGCATGAGTTAGAAAAATAACCACCAATTTATCATCAAAGATTTTGAAGGGAGGGAAAAAAATAAAAACAAAATCAACAAAAGGTGTGAAAAGGGTTTTTGCTGTTTCAGATCACCTTCCTCTTGTTTACCCGTGATCCACTAACATGTTTATATTACCTTTCCTCTGAGACAAATCTAATCAATTTGCAGGTTTGTTTACTGAAACTTTCTTTTACTGACAGTTTCACCGCATTTTTGAGTTCTGTTAGTTGCCTTATGTTACTCTAAACTCACAGCGAGTGTTAATTGCCAGAGCTGTCTAGTAACTGAAGACTGCTGCTAATTGGCGTTGTACCTCGTCGCAATGTTTGTAATTGCGATCAAATCATTTAAAGATGTATTTTTAGCCTGCTTCATAATTAGCTGATGCTATTTTGTAGACACCCTGTAGTTTAGAAGCTCATAGGAAAAGTCAAACATGCTGAAAATTAACTGGGGGGGGGGGTTCACATTGCTCCCTTTAGAGATCTACATATATCATACAAGAGTCTTGAGTTAATTTTACAGGTGGGCAGTTGGATCATGAAACAACAGCAGTAGGTTAAAGCGTATATCCTACATACTGGAGATAACACAATTCTGTACAAAGCACTTGAACTCAGACCTCTTTCTTGGCCTGGGGCGATGATCCTGTTAGCGCCTCCCTCTCACTGTTAGGTGTTTGCAGGTGCCTTTCAAATCCGGGGATGCTTCTGTAGGTCACATCATCTCACCTTTTGCAGCTGTAGCTGTAAACACTTCAAAAGTGAGAGGATGTTGACGTTTCGTGTTTCCAGTCAAACTAAAAATGATCGCAAAGGCTTTAGGTCTATATGTAAATTCAACTTGTAACCAAATCTTTTTTTAACCCTGTTTTCTTTTTGTTTATATCAACTTCACGAGTATGCACTACTTTGTGTTGATCACAAACAACAGATATTGTCCTCTTAATTTTGCAACAACATTTTCCCTCTTTAGTCTTTATACAAATCTTAAAAAGAATCTGAAAGACATAAAAAAATGGATTTTTAAAGAGTTCCTACAACTAAAGCTCATAGATTTGTCCTGTGTCAGATCTTAGATCGTTTTAAAGCGCCAAGTGCAAAATATGCAGTAATGGTCAAAAAAGGAAGTTACAATCTATCCATAGAAAAACATTGCTAGAAGCTGCTCATTGATCACCTATCTTAACTATTAGAAACAGTAACTGCTAAGAGTTTCCCTGCAGAGTTTCTAACAATGCTTTCCACAATAATTCCGTTTCCTCCTGCAGAGTTATTAGCTGGATATTCCGTTCTGCACCGCAACACTTCATTTCTCGGGTTGGGTTTTTATAACAAGACAGAAAAAAAGGATTATAGATGAGGAGGAGGAGGAGGGAACAAGGAGAGAGGGCGATATTTCTCGGCGAGCGTTGGCAGATAACCACCTTTCATCGCAAATTTGTTGGCCTCGCTTCCTTTGTTGCCCCGCGCGCGGCGCTCTGCCGGAAACAGATGGTTCCCGGAATGTCCTCGAGCAGACTTCTGAGGAGCCGCGAGAGGCCCGAGAGGCGCGTGAAGGATGGGGAGGGGCGGGGAGGGGAGGCGCGCGGCGTCTCATCGACAACTTTCCCCCATCCGCAGCTCCCCGCTTTCCTGCCCCATTAAGATTCTCCATAAAGGTTACATATAATTGGAACATCAAGCACCTTGGAACATCGAGCTCGTAAATAGCAGCAAAGTTGAGCTTCGTTTCCTTCCCTTCATCTCAAACTTGTTCAGGAATAAGAAGTTAGCTGTTCTGTTGAGGTTGTTTGGTTTTTACTGTCTATTTGTATTCATTTTTAAAAGTCTGATTGTGTAATATAAGGAAATCTATCTATCTATCTATCTATCTATCTATCTATCTATCTAATCATATCCGGGTTCTTTGATCTGACTTGGTTTGGAATCTCACAGACTATGATGTTTAACACCCACTTGTTAACTTGCAAATATACATTTTTAGAGGAAATTATTAACTGAAGACTGTGAAAGACATAAATGAGAAAATGTTTTGGGAAATATATATAGTAATTGAAGGTGAAAGCAAGCATATAACTTTGTGTATGTAAGATACAATAATGATTATATCGAAACAAAAACAACAACACAACTTTTTTGATAACTCATACCCATAAGGTTTCATTGGTAATTTAATTATCAGATATTTAAGTCGAGCTATGAGACAATGAAGATGATTATTAAACGTTATTTTATTAACAACAAAATGTTTGAATTCAAATAAAGGGGATTAAATGCTCTTAAACTCTTTCAGTGAATTGATGATTGCAACAGTGAAACCGCCCTCTTTATAATCACATAGGTATTGATCAATAGTGTTTTTGAAATTTAACTATGGACTGATAAATATGTTGTTGTCATGTTGTTCAAGATCTGTCTGTTGAATTTCCAGATGTTGTGTAATTTTAACCAAATAATGGAATATGAATTTGCAGCTGTTTCTTGCGTTTTCTACTTAGGATATGTAAAACCAACTTGAAATGTAAAAAGATTTCAATAGTTCAAGTTAAAGAAATTGTGAACTTTAATAATATGTCCAAATAGTTTCAAATGCAAATTAACATTAATATCACTCTAGCCAAAAACCAAATGTTTTAACAAGTGCTAGAGCAATACGTTCTGGTTAGAATGGATGCAAGAGAGTTCAGGACCATGGACAGCGAAAAACCAACCTCTACATTATACAGTATAGAAATGGATTTTAAAGGTTTTTTTGTGTGTCATGAGCAAAATCTTTCCATAAAGTTTAAAACAAATCAATCAATAACTTTTGGAGAGACAGTCTATGAAAGTACCCACTCTAATTAAGGTGCTCTAATCCTCAGCTCATCCCAGCACTTGTCCCGAACACCCGATGCTTTGATCCACTCTCCACCTCCTCTGCTACACGGCTTCAACCTCAACTGACCCGGCGCAACCTTGACCACCCACACTGTCTCGGGTTTGGCTCATCGGCGCCCCGGACACACAACGCTTCCCGGGAGACACAAAAGCGTCTGCTTGATCGGTTCATCAGACGCGCGTCCCCGCGATGCTTCTGCTGCTGCTGCTCCTGCGGGAGCGCGTCGAGGACGTCGATGCAACAGCCAGCCGAGTCAATGATCCATAAACAAGAGCCAATCGGGTAATGAGGGACTTTCTTTGAACTGTATGTAAACAGCGTGGAGGTGGTATAACCTTGATGGATGGACGGCTTGAGTTGGCGTCATTGTCGCTCTTGTTGTTCCATCCGCTTTGTGATGCTGATCAGTTTCACAGGAAAATAAAATATTTTAAAACCGAAGCTTTCATTCTCAGAACACACACAAACACTTAAACTCAAACAGAGAGAGGAGAGAGGCACCTTTCACTGCCCCTCCCCTCCACCCTG
>JAVLVB010000513.1:1701234-1715475 GCA_032876305.1 Orestias chungarensis | reverse complement strand
GGGGGGGGGGTCAGGATGTGTGGAGGATGCTGCTGGTGGTGGTGGCCCCATGAATGCGGCGTTTAATTCTGGTATTAATAATCGCAATGATCTATGAGCTCGTCTGGTGTCAGGGAGCCATTAGAGAGACAGGCTCTCTGTGTTCTCCACACCTCGTTTCCTCCCCCTTGCCTGTGTCAGAACCCCAAAATAATTGTGTGTTAATGGGTGAAGAGGCAGAGAGCGGGGGATTAGAGTCAAGTGAAGGAGGGGAGGGATTACAAAGGAGACGGGCCATTGTTAACAGAGGAGATGATTAGGTGCGATGACTGACCAGAAACAGGAGATGTTGCGATAATAGAGTTCAGTGGATGTAAAGGAATTAGGAAATGATCTTTCCTGACAAAAAGATAAATTAAACACGTAATCGGCCACTCCTGCAGGAGACGCTGAAACCATAAAGTAACCGACAGCTATTCAAAGGTCCTAATCCTGGTAAAGTGAGCTGTGGTGGAACTGAGGCAGACTGACTGGCAGGTCTCCCCTGACCCCTCTACAACCCTCTTGCATCTACTTTTCCTCTTCCTCATTTCCTCTTCCCCTCTAAACTGTTCTTCCCACTGTTCCCGTATACAAAACAAGTTGTCTGGCATTGAAGGGACCCTGGAGGCCTTTGGCAAGCAAAGGAGGAAGTCATACCCACATGAGAAGGGAGGTAAAAAAGCGAATAAGGTGTAAAAGAGAAGAGAGAGAGAGAAAGAAAGAAAGAGAGTGGGTGGTGAGGAGATTGAAGCGTTTCTAATTTAAATAAACCCTTCGGCAGACTGAAACTGGCAGCATGCTTCCCCTTTGCTCACATGGAGAAAAGTAAAAATGGAGAAAAGAGAGAGATTGCAAAAGGAAAGCAGAGATAGAGGGATGGAGATAGAGATGTCTCCATGTAGGTTTGGCTATCCGCATGGGAGAGTTAGAGGCCAGAGGAACGGGAATGGAAGAATAGAGATTGAAGTGGAATAAGATGGGGACCTAGATAGAGGGGAAAGAGAGGGGACACACATAATTGAGGGAAAACA
Source organism: Orestias chungarensis (assembly GCA_032876305.1). Taxonomy (NCBI): domain Eukaryota; kingdom Metazoa; phylum Chordata; class Actinopteri; order Cyprinodontiformes; family Cyprinodontidae; genus Orestias; species Orestias chungarensis. The sequence goes on along the minus strand of JAVLVB010000513.1, from coordinate 1,714,423 downwards.
CTGACAAGATACACAGGTTAAGGGAGGAGAGAATAGGAAAGAGCTGTGAATGTTAGGTAATGGAGAATTATGTGTGTAAAGGGATGGGAGGTGCAATCCATCTGATGTGAAGACTTCATCCATCCTCCCTCTGGAAACGGGGAGAAAGGAAAAAGAAAGAAAGGAAGATCTCTCAGCACCGGGTCCGATCAGTCTCATCTTATCAAAACTTAGCCAAAGTTTTTGGGATTGCTCCCAGCAACCAATCTGCCCCAGCCCGCAGTTTTCTCCGTCACACTGTCTCCCCCTGTCTGTCCCTGTGGCTCGTCACAGCGGCAGCCTGCTCACTGGACTATGCACTCCTAATCGGCTGCCATGAGGAGAGGAGCTGAAGCAACACAGGCTTTGGATCAAGCAGTGATGCACATTTAAGTCCTCTGCTGGTTATGTTGGAAGAGAATGACTTCATGCAAAAGATGATAGTATTAGAAATGCTTAAAAATAAGCTTTTATAAGTGTAACCATGTAATATTATGTATGGTAATATGTAGGAATATCAAGTCTGTCTTCGGTTCAATCTAATCAATTTATTTTCAGCTGATTGTATTGTAAATAGTGTACAATTAAACTTCACAGTGAAATAAAACTGCAACAGAGTTAAAGATATGACTTAGTAAATGCCAAGAGAAGAAAAAAAAACAAAGCAAACAAGATATAAAGTAAGTGCATAATGATTGCAGTAGTTCAGCTGCTAAGATAGCTGGAGGCAGGAATTTTTCTAGCAGTCTGTTGGTTTTACGTTTGAAGTGCCAACACTGTTTGGGTGAAGGAGGGCGTTCTAAAAGTTGCTGAAAGGTCGTGGGGAGTTCTTTACAATCTGGTGCTCTCTTCCTGCTGGTGCTCTTAAACAGACTCTGGACTCAATCTAGTGACCCTTTTAGCTCATCTCTCACTATCCGCTGCAGGTCCCTTCTGTTTGGATTTTTGCAGATGGTGTACCACACGAGATACATCTGATCAAACAGTCAGCCACAGCTCTGAACAATGTTGTAGAGGGGAGCGAGGATTATTTCAGTTTCATCTGCCGGGATTGTTTTACCCTGTGTGGTTTAACTGATTACATCAGATTTGAAAGATATACCTTTTTCCAGCATGTTTGCTGCCTTCCCTGTTCTACAATGGTTCCTCATTCTCAGTCCCACCAATATTTAATCTGCAAATGCAATAATCAGAGTTTCCTAAAATTTGGATGCACAGCTGTGCTTCATCATTGTGAAATTAGGGGAGTGAGATTAAAATCTTGAGAGGACCCATTGTTTAGGTGTTTTAGATTAAATAATTCCAGATATTTCTTCCAAAAGGGATTAATTTAGAGGTAAACTGTCCTTGTTACCTTGAATGGACTTGTTAAATGGACTATACAAATGTGTGAGTATAACCCTTGGAATTAATTGCTTTTGGGGAAAAAAGCATAGGTGAAAAAATGTTTTTCTGTTTTATTGCTTTAATGAAAGCTACAATCCACACGAATGGTTACAAAGGATTAGATAATCTTGTTGCACAAAGTTATCAGTTGGAGAAAAGTATAAACGTATCACATATTTACTTATATTACAGCGACACATTGTGGACAGTTAACTAAAACTGGAGAAAATGTTGGACAATGTTGGACCAAAAAACATTACCATTCTTAAAACACCTATACATATAAAGACAAGATAAAGGCTAGTCAAGCAGGTTGCTAGTTTCTAATACACTAAACACATTTTGAGCAGCAGAAGTTTTTTTTAAATTAAGTAGTTACAAAAATGTATCTATAAAGCAAGCTGTGCTTTAGAATTAAAAAAAGAATTAAACCCCATAGCATACTGATAAAAATAAATATATAATTTATTACAATTACTGGAAAGTAAGTACCTTCATGGATCTGACTTGTTCAGGCTTAAAATCTGCTTAACTGGAGGCCCAGAAAACACCTCAAACTCACTGTTGTGCTCATCAACCCCTTCCACTAAGCAGCTCTGTTTTGTGGCAGAGTAATCCTGTTGAAAAGCGCTCACAGTCAAGGGGACATAGTTTCCATTTAAGTGTGTTGACAGCTGGTAAAACTGCTTAGATGGTAGACGTCAACGTCACATCCACATAGATGACAGGACCCAACGTTTTCCTGCAGATGATTGCCCAAAGTATCATACTGCCCCTGCAGTCCCATAGTGTGCCCTGATACCAAGCCCCCCCCCTGTTAAGTGGCGTACAGGCCCTTGGCCATGTTGCAAAATTTAACATCATGAAACAGGAATGTTATTTTTTCTTGGAATGTTTAGCTCAAACATATAGCTGCCTTAAATGCAACAAACTGTGCATCAACTTTATCAGAAATCTGATAGGTAGGACCTCATCATCATAATCTCACCAAATGTCCCAGTCTATTAAAATTAAGCTATGCTGTTGTTTCCTGTTCACCATTGTTTCTTCCTTGGAACACTGCAGTGTTGTTAAGACTGATTCACTTCAATTCAAAAATCTTTACAATTTCTCCATATGCTTTTGAAAACCAATAAAACCAATAAAATTGATATTTCCCATATTTCTTTACAGAATACGCATTGTGGCAAAATGAAATTAAAAAAAAACCTGTAAAATGATTTAGATGATTTAATCAACTGAAACCCCACCAATCACATGTTTCTACAGCTTGACTGAAGTACTCCCATAGTCAATTCAGTTGTTTTGGAATACAGCACACTTGTTGGGTATGCATATCAGAGCAGAAGTCACGCAATGGTGTTAGTAGAAAGGTTTGTGTAACTCTGAGATTGAACTATCTCAATTAACGACTTTGGAAAAGGGTATGAAAAAGTCCCATAACAACTGAGAACAACCAAAACCCTCCCCAGATCTAACTGGCTGACCGAAATAAGTATCAGATAAATGTCCAAGAACTAAACGGTCATGCTGACAGACTTTTAATGTTCCCTTGTGGAGATGGGAGAGCCCACAAGAGCATCATAGAGCGTCATAGCAACATTTTAAAGGAATGCACCTAAGAAAGTGTCATTCCATGAGAAAAGAAACTCTTGTCTGATAAAACGTAACAAAAATTTTTTCCCTGAACTCAAATGTGTCACATTTGAAGAGCAACAGGTATTGTCCATCTGATAGACAACATTTCTACTCTGAAGGATGCCAGTGTGAGCATCAGGGTACGGGAATGTTCTTCTTTGGCGAGAGCTGAAAAGCACCATATAGGGGCAAGGTGATTCCCCCAAAATCTAAATAGATTCTTCAATAAAACCAGAAGGAGAACACTCTGAACCTCAGACACAAGAAATGTTCCATTTTCCAACATATGATTGATTGTGCCACAACCTAGAATTACATGTAAACAGACATCCCTGGAAAGAGCTAAGAGCTCCTGAACAAGTTTTCTGCACACAGCTCTTTGGAAATAACCATACTGGTACTAAAATATATCTTTTTTATGTCAAAGGTCAACATTGGTATTTTTCATGGTTTAACAAAGTAAAAGCAACAACTAGTGTCTTTGGTAGAGTCTGCCTATGATGAACTTTCTAACTATGTAATTCAAAGCTAGGCTTTTATTTAAAGTTTTGTATAAAGCTGCTTTACACTTGGAGTTTAGATTGATTTACATCCTTTTAAATATTGCTAGGTAGATGACAAAGAATGGGTAAAAAAACAATTAAGATCCCAATAGAAACTTTGAAAGACCAACATACAATCTAGAAAATTATCAGGTTAAAAGGCAATCAGATATAAATCAACTCTTTTGGAAGCAAAAAATCCAAAAATATGAGTTGACTCAAAACTTTTGCACAGAAGCTGTAAAAAAAATTAAAAAAAACGTCCACACTTACCCCCGTCAGTTTCTTATTTATGATTTTCCGTGTGTTGCCTGAAGGTCATATGGAGCCATTTATATTTTCCACAACATCACTTATCATAATCTTTGATTAAGTAGCATTCTCATATGCATATAGACCGGCTATTAGGAGTTTATTTCAGACTCAACCGAAGATTCAGGGCTTGACACCAATGTTGACAATAGATGACACGATGCGATTACATAGTTTCTGGATTAAAGGTGTGTGTGTGTGTGTGTGTGTGTGTGTGTGTGTGTGTGTGTGTGTGTGTGTGTGTGTGTGTGTGTGTGTGTGTGTGTGTGTGTGTGTGCATGAGGGTGCGACTTGCATTCTGTGTACAGGCCCACAGGTAGGAGCAAAGTCTACTGGATGGATGGAGAAACAGGAGGGAAAGAGAGAGTCCCCGACCCCCTCCTTCAAACATACACACTAAGAACTGGCTCCCGCTCCGGCTTCGCTGGAGTGGAGAACCATAAATCTTCATATAGCGGCTGTTTTGATTAATGCAGCCGAGTCGAGCTAGGGGGCTGGACCTATCCCATTACGGCCTAATGGAAGATGGAGCGGCGCTGTCTCCACCACTAGGCCCCTGTCATTTGTTCCACTTTGCAGTCCATTTGGCCGAGAGACTACAAGCCACTCCATCAAAAATATTTTCAGAGTTAATTTCCGCCCGCTTAATTCGCCTTGATTCGGATTGCGTATCGAATGGCAGGATCGATTTTCGCCTGGCGTCTAAATTAAATAAAAGAGAGGGGGGTACACTTTAAGTCTGTGTTTTCTTTCTTTTCTCTTTTCTATTCCATTTTTCCACCTCTTTTCCTGCCATCCTTTACCTTGGGCCCCTCATTTCTCTTCTTACGATGCATCTCATTTCCTCCTTTCTCTCAGATTCTGACAAACCCACGTTTACAGAGAAGGAGGTATGGATCTGACCGTGGTTAGTGATGAAGGAGCACCCACTGAGAGACGAGTTTGCAAAGGAAATACATTTTATGGAACAAAGAAGACAGACAGAAAGAACTCTTTCATCAAAGCAAAGAAATGTCATCTCTAAAGGAAGATTTGGAAAACACATAGTGAAGAAGAATTGGACAGGGCTGCATGGGAAAGTGAGGTAAATTAGGGGCATCGGGGTATAGAAGGGGTGAAAAATAATAGGGGAGCAAAGTATCAAAAAAGGAATGAAAAGAGGCAAAAAGCACAGTGACAAATTGGTCAAGTGTGTCGCGAATTCCCTTTTAGATTTAAAGCCGCGTGTAGCCTATCGTCATATCTTTCCAGAGTAATTTATTTTCTCATTTCTCTCCCTCTCCCCTCACTACCCTTCTCCCTCTCTGTGTGAATTTATCTGGTAGTCACGTGGACTGAGTAGGTGGGGGGAAAAAGTCAATAAAATTCTCTGGCGACAACTGTTTCCCCCACCGGCCTCTCGTCTCCTTCTTGCATTATCCCTCTTGTTTTTCTTTTGTATTTGCTTATTCGATGAAGCCGCCTTGCTCCTCCCCATTTCCTCCTTTCTCGGCTATGTTTCCTGTGTCGGATCCTCTCTCGTATCATAAGACTAAGAGCGCATACCTGCTGCTCTCCAGGGAGGCATATTGATTTTATTCTCGCACGAACAGCAAGCCCCATACTTTGAAATTACAAAATCAGGAAGCTGTTGTATCCATCTCTGAAATGCTTTGATAAGTGTTGAAAGATTCAGAGAGGCTTATGTGGTAAAAATGAAGGGAATTTGATGTATAGCTTGGACACTTTAAGCATCCTAAAACTCCAAATTGTAATTAAAGATCATTTGGTTTGGTTATTCTCTGTCTATTGTATTAATGTGCATCTAGCTTAAAAATAGTGAGTTGTGAGGAGTGAATGACCGTCAGCACCTGAATAAAGGATAAATTGAAACATTGTGCTAAACAAGGGGCACAAAAAGTTTACTTTTCTATCCAACAACTGTATATTAAAGTCGCAGGTGTAAAATTACAGTGGTGATGGTGGGGTTTGTCCTGTAACCAGCGCGTTGCTGATTTAAACCTCCACTCTGTGTAAGACGCTTCACCCGCCTGCTGGTGGTGATCAGAGGCCTGATGGCACTGATTGTTCAGCAGATTCGTCCCTGTCAACTAGGGCAGCTGTCCTCTGGACTAGAAACCGAAAGTAAAGGTCATCTATCTGTGTTGAGTGTCAAAATGCTAAAATCCTCGTCTTCTAAGGTTGAGTATGAACATAAATAGACAGTTTTCTTACATTTTTTTAAACAAGCTTCATTTTGCAGTGCACATGTTGGTCATCCCGCAAAAAACATTGAGTCTTATATCACCCAAATCAACCGAGACTAAATGCAGGGGAGTGAAAGTTTTTTTTTTCCCCTTAAAGTTTCATCAACTATATTTGTCAATTTTTCAATGTTTCTGATAGCCGTTTTTACAGCTGATAAATGAGTACAATATTCACTTTTAAATACATTTTATTTCTTAGTTATCCAAGTCCACTTGTCTCTTTGTAAATAAAGTCATCTTCCCATAAACCTTTCAGCCAGTTACACCTCCGTTGACATTAACTGTCATCAAGAATGTGCAATTAATAATAACGTGTCTGTCAAACAAATTTAGCTTTTTTTAAATGTAGCTACATTGGAGGGGTTTTGAGCATGAAAAACGTGTTTAAGATCTCAGTCAGATAAAAGTCTGAACTTTAACTAGGACATTACAAAATGACAATTCTTTCCTAGCAGTTCATACTTATTTTTACTTGTGGGTTTTTTAACCAGGATACAATTGCAAGACATTTACAAGAGATGTCCAGAGTTTTGTGCTTTGGGTCACTGTCTTTCTGCATAAACACAGCACATTTAGGAGTAAGGAGATAGGAGATATAATTGATTTGCTTATCTTTAACATTTTTGCTGGATCAGTCTGGTCTGAGGAGGTTCACTGTTCAACACCATTACTTGCCGTCTGCATTTATAGAAAAAGTCTCTAAGTGTGATTGGCTGAAATCCCAAGACCATTGCCTCACCTTTTTTATATTATAAGATCTCATGTTTTCTTGAGTTTTTTGATATGCTTGTTTTTTGGATCCTTTATCCCACTTCGTATCAGGAAACGTTTTATGCAAGTACATGATCAGGCCTAGTTGTACCGAGTTAAACTGAAGTCATCTTTAAAACAAAAACTTGACCAAGTTCTGTCTCTGATTTTAAAATTAGTTTGATGTTCTTAAAGTGTGATAACAAAGGAAAAACTGAAAACACAGGGACACACGTTCCACAAGTTATTCACCAGTAACAAAACTGATTAATTACCTTTTATTAATGATACTGCTCAAAAAGCTTTAACATTTTTTTATAGTATCCATATAATTGACATGACACCACCTGTCAATTAACCCAGTGGGTTTGTAAGCAACTGAATGATCGACAAAGTGAAACACCGCTTACCTGTACTACCACCATAGATTTTTTTTTAACCTTCAACCCACATGACTTTGTACCCTTTATAATTCTTCTTCTGACTCCAAATGATTTTGGTTTTAATGTCAAATTCTCCACGGATCTCTACAGATAACTTTAATGACATATGTAGGAGTTATTGGAATCATTTCTAGCTTCCAGTCTTTACCTAAATATTGGCTGAAAAGGCAAAAATGTGTCACAAATGGTCTTGGGTAAAGGTTTGGATTTCAATAGCTCTGCCAATACGATCCTGTAGTTGCATTAGTGGATTTATTAACCAGTCTTGGCTCAGGCCTATATGCTTGTATTTAGCTTAGGTCCTTGAGGACAGGATGGCCAAAAGGGCAAAAGTGGCCTATAAGACAAAGATCCTTTAAACTTTTCTAAAATTTAGTCTGAGTTTCTTTCTCACAATGGTTTGCTGTAACTATTTCTTCAAATAAGTCAGGATTGTTGAAAACCTTCTATGATTACCACAAGAAATGACTGAGGTGGCTTAAATACGTAACACAAGATTACTGACAATGGGTGCAGCTGGAAGAGTGGGCAGACAGATAAATAAACAGATAACAAACAAGCTGGGGAGAATATAACAAATACTCAGAGGAAAGAACGCTCAAACCTGCAAAAAAATATCACAATAAATAAAACAATGAATTTTTAAAAAATTGACAAAAGAAGCAAGGTATGAGCAAAATAAATTAATTTTCCATTTAACTATCCTCTTGTAATATTAGGGGTTCTAGTTGACCACCTTTCTCATGTCTCATCCTAAATGGTTAAGTTACTATGAGCTATTTCATACTATTACAGGTTTAGACTGCTGGAGGACAATCTGCATTATTTGCTGTTATTTCAACTGTTGACTTTTTATTTTCTCTCAGTGATTTTTCTCTCCATAAAAACTACACCTGGTCTGTTAGCTGTGTTACCTTCCTGAACAGGGCGTTAGCTGGGATATTGTTTCCAGCAACTCAACGTTCTCCATCCGTTGCTATTAACTTTTTACTTTAGTTTAGCTAACAAAGTACATCTACATCAGTTCCTCTGCTTTTTTTGTGTTATCTGTGTTTTCTGTCTTCTCAAACCCCCAGTTGGTCATGGCAGACGGTCGAATGTACGGAGCTTGGATCTGGTTCTGTTGAAGGTTTATTTGTGTTAATGTGGAGTTTTTTCCTCTCCACTGTCACCACATGCACGGTCAGTATGAAGGATTGTTGGGTTTCCTTATATTGAAAACAGTTTTTAACTAATTGGAATGTCAAGGTATGCAGGATTGGACTGACTTTATTTGTTTTGTGTGTTTGTTTTTGCTTCACGAAATAGATGGCGGCGCGCAGTAGTGCAGCGGCTTCTCACGCTCCTTAGAATTTCGTCCCACCTCATGTACCACATGTGATGTGATGACAAATGAAAATTCCTTGATTCCTCCTTGAAGACAGCATGTGTTGTAAATTGGCACTAAAGAAATAGACGGAGTACTAAAACTGATACATACAGTGAATACTACAAAGAAGGAAGTCCAAAATATACCAATGATCATGATCGTAACCTGGCTTTTCATATTGCTTTTGGATTAAAAGATGTAAAGAGTGAAATGTAAGGGACTTGTGTGTTAAACCCTGAATGGTACAGTTTAATTATCCCTTTCTCAATCCATAAATAGTATCTTTAAAACCTTTTAAAAGGTGCTCAGAACCCTGGGGAATGTTTTAGTCTGAACACCCTTCAGAGGATGTAAATAACCTGTACAACATGCTTTTACATCCATCTTTTACATTCCCAAGGTTATTCAAAGTAGTGCTTGTAGTTTTTTTGCTCACAGGACAGGCTTTCAACACCTAGAAAATATTTTTTTTAAATGGTAAATGGCCTGTAGTTGTATAGCGCCTTATCATGTCCAGAGGACCCCAAATTTAGTCATTTACCCATTCACTGACTGGTGATGGTAAGCTACTGCATTGTAACTGTAGCTACCCAGGGGCTGTATGAAAGAAGGGCTGCCGTTCACCGGTGCCCCTAAGCCCTCAGACCATCAGTAGGAAAGGCAGTTAAATGTCTTACCCAAGGACACAACAACAACTGAGACACACGACGTGAGGATTCAAACCCTGAAATTACAAGTTACAGAGCCAGAATCGCCCAATTTAAGTTCGTTTCTAGTTCTAATTCCTCAAATTAAAATATTGCAAACAAATCAACATTTTAAATGTGTGTCAGGATAAGTAAACTACACCTTTATTAAAGCCAGATATTATTTTGTATTTTTTTGTCAAAACTTATTTCCAGACAATGTTAAACGTCCTTTGCCACACTGTAATAACTGTATATGTCCAAATAAAAAATCCAACCTGATATGCGTTTTTACCAACTTCTACTTCCACGATGAGCTGAAAGGCATGATATAGTAAGAGGTCGAGGCCTCGAGGGGGTCACAATACCATTGCAAACAGGACTCATGACCGATACATCCAATATCACTTGTCCACTCAGCCCCTCAAACACCAGTGCCTCCATTTCAGTCACCACATCTGTTATTGTCTGATTCTTAAGAAAAAAGTGGCTGAGGAGAGGATAATGAAATAAAAGTCCAACACACACGCAGCCAACGAGCCCTCGGTAAGAAGAACACTGTGTCAATATTAATCTCCTGGACAGAAAGTCGAAATATGGCGTCTGTCGCACATCATCTTCTCTCTCTCCTGTCTTTCTCTCATGAGAAGAAAAAGGGATGAGGATGAGCTGCTACTGTGGAGTGTGAAAACAGGCATATTTCCATGAAAATCCAGAATGGTGAGATGGTTGAAAAATTCACCTGATTTTTTATTTTTTTTTGTAGTTGATTATTTTCCTTTTCGTCTGATAAAAAAAGTTGCACTTATCCTGCATTTTTTTTCTTCTGATTACATTCTGTTTTCAACAAAAAGGTCTAACTGTTGTCAGATTATTTCCTAGTATTGGAGAGACCTAAATAAATTATACTTCTAGTTTATTTTGTGTGAAGTGTATACTATATACAGCAATTGGACATCAACTGAAATTATACTCCATTAAAGTAAATCTCACACATACTCCTGTTGAATTTCATTTCAGTATATGTATGTAGCACCAATTCACAACATATGGGACTTTAAAAGAATAATCATTTTGATCCAGTAATAGAACATTTAAATTGATCCTAGTTATTAAACAATGCATCAAGTTTACTTTTTCAGCTTTTAGCTTTCAGTCTACAAAACACAGCCGGCTGCATTGAATCACTGACTCGTAGCATTCACTTCTCGTGGATCAGTATGAAGCATCAGTAGACAATCAATGGCACTGTGTCAATGACTTTACAGCAATCCCTCTTACTGACCATGCAAGCGTCTACAATGGAGAACAGGATGAGCGACCATCTAATGCAAAAAGGAGCTGAAAAAGGGATGGAGGTGTACTTTGTCAAACAAAACCTAAAATCATGAGCAACACAAATTACTATGAGGTCTGAAGTATCAATTCAGGTTTTGGCACATTATTCTTTTTATTTACTTTTTTGAAGACATATTGCAACATAAAATAGAAAACGAGTTATTTGATAGAAGTAGCAGTTTTGAATTGAAAATCCCAGGAATGGCAAAATTATCCACTTTTATGTCAAAGTTTGTCTTCCAAACTCTTGTGTGATGTTTGCTTCTAACTCAAAGAAGTACATCCGAGAACATGTGGTTGGTTGGTGCTTTCAGTGAGCTGAACTGATGCTAAATTATGAAAGAAAATAGTTTCTGTATCCCTAAATGGAATCAGTTAAGTAAAAACTGACATAATGTAGTTTTATACAATTCCAAAACTGTTTAACATAGTAAATTGCTAATACAGAGAAAAAAATGTTTGCGTTAAAAAAAAAAGCACAAAAAAAAAAACATCACCTCAAGACCTCAAACCTTATGGTGCACATTCAAGGTTAAGACAAGAGAAGTGAGACATCAAGAGTGAGACATTCAGGCCGCAGGGCTCCAAAACTAATACTGCTACTGAAACAAGATGCTTGAGGCCAGTGATCACGACGCCAGATCCCTTGATGATGAGATAGAAAATGCCCCTCCCTATCTCCCTATATTTCATCAGTCGTCTAGTGTTTTGAGATTTTTCTTCCTCATGCACATCCACCATGATATATATATATATATATATATATATATATATATATATATATATATATATATATATATATATATCCTTCAATCATCCCAGACTCTCTCCCTCCCTTTTTCAGCCTGTTATTTCTTCTTCCCACTCCTCTCACCCAGAACACTTTTCCTTCTTCCATCCTCTTTCCGTCTGCTTCCTATCTTCCTCCCACCTTTCCTCCACCACCGTCTCTCTCTTCGTCTCTCCGTCTTTTGGACGTTTCTCTCAGTCTTTTCTGTGAGCCTCTCCATCCTCAGTTCAGCCTCTTTCCCCTGTGATGAATGAGTCTGTCTGCCAGCTGCAGTTCATATTTACTGAGCAGGGGAGCACACACTGTCAGTCTCTCTTGCCCTCCACATCTCTATCCCTCCACTAAAGAGACAGAAAGAGCAAGAGGTTACTGCAGGATAAGAGGAGGAGGGAGGCCGCAGTCACCAAGATTTTTCAGCAGGCTCAGAATGGAAAAAAGTCCAGACCGGTTTAGCGTCTCTGAGTCGGTTAAGTGTGAGAGAGAAATCTTCCGTACCTCTTGACCAACCTGTCAATGCGATGATACTAATTTTGGAATAAACAGCTCCCTCCTTTTATGTGCAATTTCAGCAGCCCACTCTAAGCACTCAGTGCAGCACAATTTAACAGCATTTTCTCTCCCCGTCCTTTGTGCAAGCTCTGCTTTTAGGTGTATTCGGACGGGAGGGAGATAAGTAAGCTGCAGCTTAACCAAAAGGCCCTCCCCAAAAACAAAAACAAAAAAAAAGAAAATCCTAGTTTTATCTATACACCCACTCACTCTGGTATGCTGCAGCAAGTCAAACTGCGGGTATTGACCCGTGCGCTGACCCCCCCTCTGCCGCGAATGAGAGGAGTGGATGTGGGACATGCAGCAGCCCAAAGGGGCAGGGCATGAGCCCCGTAGAGCCACCCTCTCTTCCCACACACTGACCTCGGAGGCCAGATAACACCAAAACCACCGTAGCGCATCGACACTGGCGACACCCAGGGCCAAACGCGCACCATGTGTTCCTCTGTCAAATTGGCAAAATATAGACTGTAAATACAAGGAAAATTGGATGGCTCGAATCACATTACTAGGAGAAAATCCTCTCAACTGGACTTTTATGGGATTCTATAATTTAATTCTCAGCCTGCAACCGAAAAAGTTTCTGACAAACGGAACAAACTGAAAATGTCTTCATTTTCTTTTGCTGCTTTTTGATGAGGAGGAATAAGTACATTTAATGTTGATTTGTTTAGGATTTATTTCTGATGAGGACTTAGTCAGCATTCGTATGATGCAGGCGAGCCTGTGTTTTACTCTAAGGAGACAAATGAAAGAGAATGGTGGGAGCAGGATAGGAAAAAGAGCGGAACACCAAAAAGGAGGGAAACGTGACACTGTAATCATCTGATTATTAGGGAAAATTGGACACAGCACAGACGAAAATTGGATATGGGGGGAAGATTTTCTTAGGAGCACAGAAAATGTGAAAACAATGACCAATATCAAAACGGATGGAAACAAATGTAGGGCCCTGTGGATAAATAAGCGCTGTGAAACATCCTAAAAGCCGACAAATGAGCGGGTCAGAGGTGACACACTGGATGCACTATCACAGCCAGAGGAGTACTGTTTATGAGGGGACATGAAAAGATCGTCTACATGCAGTGTCTCTCTGCAGGCTGATTGGCTTTCATAGGTCTA
>JAVLVB010000513.1:1684434-1701134 GCA_032876305.1 Orestias chungarensis | reverse complement strand
TATATATATATATATATATATATATATATATATATATATATATATATATATATATATATATATATATATTTGGATTATTTAAAATCAACAATCAGGAGTGGCACACACAATGACCCTGTGAGGTGTTGAGGAAACTAAAGTAGCTTTAATGGTGTCCTTCACGTCATCTGCATTGTTTAGTCTGGTGTCTCCTTACTTTATGTCTGAAAATACTCCACCATATCTTCTGTTTAGTGTTTAGGTTTGAGTTAACCCATTAATGTCGGCAGAATCATTAAGAAACGATTTTGGTACCTTTGGTAGTGAGGAAAAGTCAAATTCTGCTGGAAAAAATATAAAGTGCTATAAGAGTGACTGATAGACGGCTGCACCGACTTTATTCTAGATGAAACCCAGTGGTCCAACACCCCCAAATGACATTGCACGCCAAATTATTCATGACAGTAGAAACTGCAGACTGGACCTAAATTAAACTTAGATTATGTCCCTATCCGTATTTTATGTTGAACTTGAGACAATAAAAGCCTAAAATGCCTTGGGGACAATCTGGAGTAAAAACAAATATTTTTTGACTCATAACACTGGAGATGATGATGTACTACCACCACATCGCAAGGCTGACCAATGAGTGATAGTTATAGTGTGACCAACTGGTGATAAGATTGAACTGGAAGGACCAGGTCGTCGCAGTTGTGCATGGATATCTCACACACAAATGATGCCCCTATCTGATAGACCAACACCTTGTTAAACTTCCAATATGTTTTCCTTCTTTAAACTTCAAATCTTCTAATCCCACAAGAAACGAAAGCAAACAAGAGCCAATAGCAGAGAAGGCTGATTGGTGTTAGCAGAGAGGATTTAACAGGTTCTCCATAGACGCAGCCCTACAGCTCAAAAACACAAATGCATTTCCCTTCCAAATGTGGCACCATTTAAAGGACATTAGATAGTCTTTTCATTGCCTCGAATATCTACAGCCAATATAATTAACCAAGCACACTTTTCATTACTGTTTGTGCTAAGTTTATTTATGAGTTTCACTTTCGAGATTGAATTACCTAATCAAATAAACTTTTAAGTATGTTCCAATTTACTGAGATGCCTGTGTGTTTACCAGAAAACCTCCTCTGCCACCCTGCGTCGGTCTGTGCGCCACAGCGCTCTCCCCACCTCCTCATCCCTGGATCATATTTGTCCATCTTCCTGCCACGCTGCTGGAATGCTCCAAAACTCGCTTCTGAGCAATCCATCTCAATTTTCCAAATCTATTAACTTTCTTTGTGTGGCCTGCCTCTCCCTGAGCTCGATCTCTAAAAACCGTGGTTGTTCAACAATTATGATAACTGCAACAGGGGGAATTAGAGAATCCACCCATTCATCTCCCCACCCCTCCTCCCAGCACAGACATGACGCGGCTAAATGAAAAATGGACACACTTAAGAAGTATTGATTCCAGCTTTAAACAAAGGTACAGTCAATATTATTCACTCCTAAATATATCTTTGTTATCTGTCCTGGAGTCATAGTTACCGCTCGGTTGCTGTAATTGCGGACAAAAAAAATAATAGAGCAATTCCCACTGAATTGACTGAGACAGGTTTGGTTGCAGCCCTTGTCCAAGTGATGTATATCCTGTGTGTATCGACATTAGTAAGGTTTTCAAATGATTACTGACCAACAAGGCAGGTATATATATATATATATATATATATATATATATATATATATATATATATATATATATACCTATATATATATATACACAATAAAAAAAAAGGCTTTTGAAAATGACAAAACGGTAAATTAACAATAACTCTTCCTCTCTTATTGTTTCCCATGTATTGCTTTTAAATTGGTTTTCCATCTAAGTCTAAGAAGATGGTACAAAAGTGTTTCATTTAAAATTCAATAAGCCCCCTGCAGTTTCATACGGAAAACATGATTTGTTTTCTATAGTCTGTTGTTTTTGTTTTTTTTTACACAGGCACAATGTGTAAGCGTGATAGCTGAAGTTTAAATGTCTAATCATGGCCCCCTTTTAAAACTTTTTACAGTAATAGCCAACAAAATATTAAAAACAGTTATATATTGGTAATTTTCAGAATCAAATATATACCAACAAAGAATCAAATTGGAAAATATGTTTCAAATCTAAAGACTTCGGTGCCAAACCAGCTGATAAGGAACAAGCTACAACAGGTATTTATCCTCTTGTCTTAACAGTGCTGGAGTAAAAATTATTTAAATAGGTATCGGGCAAAATAACCTTTTATGTGACAGAACAAATGCAGCAAATCCATATTAATATTAAGAAAATCCATTAGTATTTTTACAGACTGATTAATATCACAGATGCCAAAATTTGTGATGCCTCCCACATTTCTGATTAGAATGATATGTGTAGAAGAAGCTCTTTACAGACTATTTTACCTTTTTTAATGGTAGTCATATATTCAGCCAGAGTAACGATTTAAATATTTAAAAAAATATTTTTGCCACCACATACAGTGAAGATAATGGTAATGAAATTTTGGCACTGTTGAGTCTTTTTTTGTTACCTCAAAACTAGTTCTGTCCTCTCAGCTGGTTCCACTCTGTGAATCAGTCCCAACAGCTCCTTGTTTCAGTAATCAGTCTCCATGCAGAAAAACCTCCAGGACTAATGCAATGCTCTGTTGCTCTCTTTTACAACTCCCGACATGCTTGTTGCTGCAATTAAACATTCATTTATTTCAAGGCTTTAAAAAAGCACAAAAGCTGTCAAGGTGGGATTTCAGATTTCTGCCTCAACAACATGCAACAATCTGCAAAAAGACTGGAAATTAAAAGAAGTTGTTCTAATTGGCCTGTTTAGACCTTTGAATAAATGCTTGGAAAGAAGATCCCTGGTTGATAAATGTTTGGTTTATGAAAAATCCGTTTGTACTGTTTAGAATGTGTTGACCTACACCGCTGTCTTGCAGGACTCCCTTGAAAAAGAGATTAGTCATCTCAATGGGACTTTTCCATCTTAAATAAAGGGTGAAAGGCACTATTATTTGTTTCACGTTAGATAATTTACTTAAAGAGCTTTTGTATACCCTTAATTTAAAGCACACAAAAACAGAAAAATCTTTGGATAAGTGATAGCTGATAAAATCAGCTCTTATTATATCTGAACGTAAACTAGTGTCTAATTTTCATCATTTTTGTTTTCTTATAAATAAATTAATAACCCTTTTATATTTGATAACAAATATTTATTGTGAAGACGCAAAAGCATCATCTCCCTTTGGTCGAGCAACATGTCTCATGTTCTCTTCATCTTGTATTTATCGTTTACTAGGGGGTTTTGTGGGGATGTAAATCTGTTTTTATCTTTCTTACTTCGTGGATGCATGGACTGCCTTTTTGGTACACTCTACCTTTTCCAAAGTAAATTAAAATGGGATATATTGTTAATATACACTAAAACAATCTGCAATTGAACTCCCCCTTGTCTTTTAAGCCGTCACAAAGTCCCTTAACTCTCCTCAAGGCCTTATCGTGTACCAGTATTTCCAACAAAGTTTTGTCCATTTCAACTTAATCTTCTTTAAAACACATTCGGACAACTTTCTGTAGCTATGTACGTAAAATCACTGTATTTCACTTGGTAGTAAAGTATTTTTAAGAATTACGGCAACAGATATTTAGGAAAATTTGCCAACGTTTCACACATGGTTTGGCCATATTTTATTTTATATAGATTTTATAATACAGATTTATTAAACAGATTTTATAATACAATAATTAAGTACAGCACATCCCAAAGAAAAGTATAATTAAAGCAGGGGGGATAGGAACGGCATCCAACAGACTTTACTTTGTCTTTGATGCCCTCCAGCCACTAAACATCCTTTTCACACCTTTTTCAGTTAATTTTCAATCCATCTTTTTTGTGTATTGTGTGATGTTAAGTGAAGGTTCACAAACTAGTTAGATCAACCCTAGAACCTTTGATGGTACTCAATAATACTTTGTCCTTTGTATTTGATACTTGGTGGTTACCTTAATATCTCTTAATTCTTAATGCTGTAAGTCTTCCTGTCTTGAAGTACTTTTATCGTCTGAACCCTGTTAAGAATTAGCTGCAATGCCACATATGCATTTTCCTCACTTAGGAGATCATCCCGAAACAGTGAGAAAAAGCAGAGAAACATCTATCGAGGAGTAGCAAGCTGCTGGTGTATTCTAAATTATTAGTGTATTTACAGATGCTGTTGTCTAAGCAGTAAAACGACACAGTTTTCATGCATTTACTGAATAATTTATTTGTTGTTTCGCACATATTTCAACTGTAAAAACATCCAGTCTGAACTTTCTTAAGAGCTCAACTTCCAACCGCATCTACAAGCTTTCTTGTAGTAGTGTCGACCACTATGGACAAAAAAACTAAACAAACAAGGCTTGAGGTGGTTCGGTGAAAAAGTGTCATGCAGGGGGATTGGTTAATCCATTTAAGTTAAGTCTTACAATGTTAAATAAATAATTAATAACAAGTTAAAATGTTCTCATCAAAATGTAGTGTTAGATTGTTTGAAGCTCGGATGTTTCTCTAAATCATCTTGTTGATCTCATTTGAATTCCTCCCATAAAAGCTCAGCGACATTTAGCAACGTGTCCGGAAAGGTGGTGAGAGCGTGCAAACCTACGGAGGCAGTTGGGGCAAGCGTACGGCTTCTCGCCCGTGTGGGTTAGCATGTGCGTTTTCAGATGGCCCGACAAGCGAAAGCTTTTGCCGCAGTCTTTGCACGTGTAGGGCCGCAGATTGGTGTGACTCCTCCTGTGTTTGCCCAGGTCGCCGGAGGACGTGTAGCAGCGGTGGCACTCTGGACATTCGAAGGGCTTTTCCCCAGAGTGTATCCTCTTGTGCTTCACCAGATCCCCAGACTGGATGAAGCTCTTGTCACACTCGTTGCATTTGTAGGGTCTCTCGCCGGTGTGGGTGCGCTGGTGGTTCCTCAGGTGCGAGAGGCGAATGAACCTGTTGCCGCACACTGTGCAGTGGTAAGGCCTCTCCCCGGTGTGCGTCCGTAGGTGGACTTTTAAAGCTCCGAGATCCCTGATCTCGAGGCCGCACTCGCCGCACTGGTGGGCCTTCTCGTTGTTGTGCAGCTTGGCGTGAACCCTCAGGTTTCTCCGGGTGTTAAAGCTCTTCCCGCACACGTTGCAGTGGAAAGGCCTCTCGCTCGAGTGCGTCCTCACGTGAAGGTCCAGACTCGACTTGAATCCGAACTCCTTCCCACATGCAGGGCAAGAGTACTCCTTCTTCCCCGAGTGCGTGGTGAGGTGGGACTTGAGGTGGTGTGACCTGATGAAAGCCTTGCCACAGACATCGCATTTGAACGGCTTGTCCCCGAGGTGTATTTTCATGTGCTGACGCCAGCTGCTGCGCTCCCCAAACCTCCTCCCGCAGTCTTTGCAGACAAAAGGCCGGTCCCCAGTGTGGGTCCGCATATGGTCCCCCAGGCTCTGGGGGGTGCGCAGCTTCTTGCCGCACTCTGGACAGGGCAGGCCGGTATCCAGACAGATCGGCTTGTCCTCGGATTCAACGTTCGGCTCGTGACACATATGGCGTCCTTGACCCCAGGTGGCCTTGAAACTTTTCCCGCAGTCGCCGCAACTGAGGTGGCCCCCCCGGATGACCACGGACATGTTGTGCCAGCGGGTGCAGTGGTTCTTCAAATTCTTCAAGTACTGGAAGCTGCGCGCACACGTTGGGCACGGATGAAGCCGGCGGGGAGGAGCAGAGGGGTGGGCCTCACGCATATGGATGCTGAGGTGGACTTTTGATTTGAAGTTGCAGCTGCAGATGGAGCACGTGTGCTTAAGGTTGAAGCTCAGGGTGTGATTCGGGAGGTTCTTCTTGAGGTTAGCGAGATATTCTTTCTGATGGACCCACTTGACATGTTTCTCTAAATACTCCAAGTCAGTAAAGGAGACAGTGCAGTGGGGACATGGAAAAAAATCAGACGACAGCTCTAAAGAGACAAACACAGACAGGAAACTGTGTTAATGCTTTTTTTCCCTTCTAAATAAGAAACAACAGTGAGAGTAAACTGCTTCATGCAATGTAAAAGACTCGTTGCCAATTAACACTCGTAGCAATATAAGGCTTCACAAGCTAACTGAAGTTACCTGTTATCAGGTTTATTTGGAAGTATTTCACATTTGCTAGGGTGGTGTAGATCAATCTTTAATAAGGATAATCACCACATGCATTATGTTTCACAAAGGTGAAACATAATGACATGTGCATGATTTCAGAGAAAACTGCATTCAATCAGATCTTCAAATTAGGTTTTATTCATTCAAACGATCTATACAACCATCACATTTTTTAAACCCCAGATCAAAAAAACAAACATGATTACCCATCCCTCAAGTAAACCTACTAGGGCTGAACGATTAATTGCATTTGCGATAATAATGCGATATAATAAAACGAGATTTTTTAACCGCAAAAGCTGCGATTTTTTATTATTTTCCTTCTGCAAAGGCTGCCATTTGACTCACGACTTGACTTTCACAAGATCTAGTTATTTACCAGATCATGTGGGAGGTGACGTAACTTGAGAGTTAGCCTAGCTGAGCGTAGCATAGCAGGAGCGCATGGAACGTGTTGCACACAAACAATGGGCTCTGGCTAAACAGAATCAGATGACTCGGCTCAGAGTTTGGTACCTAAAAGAGGAAGTATGTAAGTGGTGTGGAGTTATTTTGGTTTAAAAAAAGAAGACGCTGCGCAAAGTCAGGTACAAAATGCCCTCAGGCACAAATTTGAGCCAGGTCCGTATCAACCACACAGGTGTGGAGGAAGGGGCGTGGCGCGTGTCTGGTGCCGACAGCTAGCGCAATCAGCGAGCGGTGCAAGAAGTGAGGAGAAGCGACACGGGGCAAAAAGAGAAAGGCGCTGGAGGAAGACGCGGCCAAATGCAGAAAAGTTACAAATTTATTTATTCAGCCCCCCCCTCCCAGTGCCATTAAAATAAAAATGCAAGTAAGTTATAAAAATAAAAAGCACAGACAAAATGCTTGTAAAAATATTATTTTAAGGGTAAATATTAAGTTTAATAATATATTTGTACCTAGATTTGGTGTTTAAAGTTTAAACGGAGACCCCTAAAGGAACTTGAGGCTGCACACATTCAGTCTACAGTGTAAATATGGAGCCAATATAGGTTTAGCCTTGAAATGAGGATAAGCACTGGGATGTTGAAATCTCTGATTTACATGCCACTTTATTATTATTTACTTTTTAAATTATTTATTTCCCAGCAAATGGGATATAATCTCACCATTATCATGTATATGAGTACAAGGCCAAATGAGTGAGACACAGGCTACACTATCTTACTGTATGAAATACAGTTTATGGAAAAACTATGAGCATACAGTATGTTTTTGTATTCAAAGGTGGTGATGACACCAGTCCTGCTGGTACTTCAGGAGAAGTAGAGCATTTGGGAGAAGTTACAAAACCATTTCTACAGTAGAGCAACAGCACATGACCACCAGACGCTAGCATAGACATACATGGCTGTCAACTGTAATAATAGCTTTCTTGGCGTTATAGCTTTATTCTATTAAGTGATTATGTTGTTGAATATTTCTGTCTGCTGCTGATTTGCTGTTATGTATCCCAGATCAAACATGACCATTTATGTATTCTAACCTTGGATTTACTGTTGGGGTTCATTAATATTCCCTGACAATGTGCCACTGAGGCAGTTGATTTTTTACATGATTTGACTGTAAAGCTCTAACTTAGACACTTATTGTGTAAAATCTTTATTATCTTAGTACTATTGCATTAACAGCAGAAAAGATGCTGTATATTACAACCTCAGAAGTTACAGTAGGTCTAAAAGGTGGCCTTTTATTTGGAATTTGCTATAAGTGTGTGTCCGCACGTGTACAAATGCGTTTTGCTTGTGCCCATGCATTTAGGTGTGAACATGTATGTGTGATAACATGCATGCGTGGCAAGCCCAGGACGGCCTGATTACATGAAGGACTCCTGGCCTGAAAAAATCTCCCAGTCCGGCCCTGACCAGACTGCAGTGTTTTGGGCACCGGTTACATCTCGCCATCTGTACTTATGATACAAATGAAATGAATAATAAAATAAGCTGATTATGTGATAAAGTCACAGCTGGAACATAACATACATTAAACAAAGCAAATTCTAACGAATCAAGTAAATCATAATAATAAGTTAAAATTATTGCATATTGGCATTGAGCAATCACTGTAGAATAATAGCCTAAATCTTCATGATAACGTATATGTCGGCATGTGTGTGCGTGACTGTGTGTGTAAGAGAATGTGAATTTGTGTTGTGTATTTATTCCAAAGTTGACAACCTTGTATCACAGAAGTCAAACTGTATAAATTACATGGTTCTTGTACATTTTTTGTTTTGTTTCAGGACCCCATGGCCTGGTGGACGGTGCAGAAAACTATGCAAAATAGCCTGCAAGTATCTCTGTGTCCCTGTCACAAGTTGTCCTTCAGAGCGTCTTTTCAGTGCTGGAGGGAATATATTGACTTGTACTCGCTTATCTTTAAAACCAGCAAAAGTTGACATGCTATTTTTCCTATAAAAACAATCTCTTAGCGCCTGGGAACTTTGTCAGAATCTTTCTGGCTCACATACACTAGTTTTTAGTGTGTCATTTGTGTGCGATTTAGTATGTGTGGTGTGACTGACTATAGATAAAGCTGTATTTTTTTTGTTTTTTACATCTGTATGTTTTATTTTTTTATTTATAGACGGTCCTGTTAAGACAGTGGTTAAGAAGTGCAGGTTTACACGTTATGTTTCAGTGGTAAAGCCACCGACCTGTTTGCTTTATTGTCGTAATCTGCACTTTAATAAATACATCTGATATTGTCGTGAAACAGTGTTCATTGAAGAATGCATGGGAAGACGACCTTAAAAATAATCGCATATTAAATCGCAATCGCAACGTTGGGAGGAAAAAATAAATAATTGCAATTAGACTATTTTCCAAAATCGTTCAGCTCTAACACCTACAGCTACACTGCTGTTTAACCTGATTGACCAAGAGGGCCAAATGGAGATGCAGAGTTTCAGAGCTCAGGTGGGAGAATATGCATACCACATAATTGGCTTTAATGGGGGGAAGGAAACCAACAGCGCACATCACTATGAGCACTATATTATGCGGGTAGTGGCAGTATAACATTAAGAAGATGCCGTTCCTCAGCGGGGAGAAGCAGGCTGGTCAGGGTTGATGGTCAGTGTTGATGGATGGTTGAGGAATCCTCAAACAAAATCTGTTTTAAGCTGCTTAAAAACTACAGACTGGGTCAAATGTAGATATTAACCAGAAAGTGTTTTATTAATTAAATCTAGCACTTTCTTTTTGTGTGTTTGCTCAGGTTCGTCCCATCAGCATCTACTGGGAAACACATAATAACCTAAATGAAGCACTGATTGAATTTCAGCAGGCAAATAAGCCGGACCACAATGAATGGTTTCAATCATTGGTGTCAAAGGTGCATTCCAGGATTCATTTTCAGATTTGGGAAACGTACTAAATGCCCCCCCTCCCACTCCAGATTAATACTCGTAAAAATGTGGATCGGCAGAGTTTTTAGGGCGTCCTTTAAGATAAAATTAGGAATCCTTTTAAATAAATAAAACATTAGGTACAACACAAATATAAACAGTTTTTTGTTGTTGTTTGTAATAAATAGGATGTTTACTCAACAAGAACCTAAACTTTCATTTAACTCTCCTTTGTGATGTTTGTAGTTTGATGAGAACATTTTATTCTAGTCTTTTAGTGAGGTGATCACGTTTGAGACGTTTTATTACTGTGTTGGATCAACATTCATAATGATGTTAAAAATAACTACATTAATCAGGCTGCTTTATGAAAATGTTGTGCATGTAATTGTTTGGCTATGATAAAAAAATTTAAATAGCTATGAAATCATTTGATTGTTAATTTAAAAAATATATATTTGTTTGGGACTTTGATCATTTTCAAAATGGCACAAATGCCAAAAAAGGAGACCACAGATTTAAATAAAAGCTTATTAATATATTATAGAGACCCAGTCTAACTAATAATGTTAAACTCTTGTGTTTTACTCCTTCCACCTGTCACTAAAGCACCACTCAGAGTTAATCTGAGTGTAAAGATGCATTCATCCTTCTTTCTCCTCCAGTCTCGTGCTTATACCTGTCACGACCCCCTCTCCCTCCTCAAACTCCTCCTGGACGTCCCCCTGATCCTCCTCCTCCTCGTCCTCCTCCTCTTTGAACCACGGATCTGCCTCCTCCTTGACAGCAGCGCCGTCGGAGTCGCAGTCGAGCTCGGCTTTGACGCGGTAACCATGGGCGACAGCCTCGGACCCGGCGTCCAAACAGCTCGACGTGTCGTCGCCGACCTCCAGCAGACGGGGTTCCTCCTTTATTAAAACGTTCAGATCACACCCGTTGGTCGTGTGTTCTTCGTTATTAGAGTCTTCTTCATCTTCATCATTGTCTTCTTCTTCTTCTTCTTCTTCAGCGGACGAGCTCTGCCTGCCTGAGTCTGACTCTGTCTTCACCGTGATCACGTTGAACTCTTCTTCTTCTTCCATCATCACGGACTTCATGTTTTCTTTTTTTTAGCTCCAGTAGCATCTCATTTTATCGCAGTAGTGACTCTCCTGGCTAACAAAGAGAAAAGAAACATGCAAAAGCTAAGCTAAATGGTTGGCTGGTGTGATTTGTTAGCAACCGTTAGCCTCCAAGCTAAGCTACACAACCAGCAGTAGTGAATCAACCGCAGCGTTGTTGTGGTCGCCGAGGTGGTCTGCGGTTCTTTATATACGACACGGCAGTAAATAAATAAGAAGCATCCTTAAATGTGCCATTTTGTTCGGTTTTACGAGCTGGGCTGCATCGCTTGTGGTTATATTAGAGTCAGCAGCGAAGTAATAGCAGCAACACAGGAAGAGCCGCAGCTATTTCCTTTGTGACCAACAGCTCTGGCCAATCACTGTCCCCCGTTCAATTAAAGGGACAGTAGCATCTATCTTTCTATATACCTATCCACCCACCCATCCATCCATCCATCCATCATCCATCCATCCATCCATCCACCCACCCATCCATCCATCCATCCATCCATCCATCCATCCATCATCCATCCATCCACCCACCCATCCATCCATCCATCCATCCATCAACCATCCATCCATCCACCCACCCACCCATCCATCCATCCATCATCCATCCATCCATCCATCATCCATCCATCCATCCATCCACCCATCCATCCATCCATCCATCAACCATCCATCCATCCATCCACGCACCCATCCATCCATCCATCCATCCATCCATCATCCATTCATCCATCCATCATCCATCCATCCACCCACCCATCCATCCATCCATCCATCCATCATCCATCCATCCACCCACCCATCCATCCATCCATCCATCCATCCATCCATCAACCATCCATCCATCCATCCATCCATCCATTCATCCATCCATCATCCATCCATCCATCCATCCACCCATCCATCCATCCATTAAAAAAGTGTGGAGTGTATTAATATTGTGGTACATGTACTGAAACCACTAAACAAAAAAAAAGTAGGAGCAACTGATGGCTTTCAGAAGTCAAATGATAAAAGCATATTATTGTGCTGGATTGTCCCAGTCAAAGTCAAGATACAATACAAAGTCAATGCTGTACAGATACAAAAGCTATGTCAAAAAAAATATATATATGCATACATATGAGCTCTGAGCTCAAAGTGGAATGGACAAACATAAATAAATAAAATAGTGCTACAAAATATAATCTTGTGTGGATGCAGTGTATACGTTTTTACTGCCTTTTATATCCACAAAGAAATTAGTGCCGTAATGGCTTTAAACCTTTGACCGGTCCTGTGCATCAGTCACTTGGATCTAAAGATTAGATGCAATAAAGACAAATGCTGCCATGTTCCACAGACTTTTTTTATTTCAGCTGACTCAGGACACTGAATCTTTAGTCTTTTTACACAATACTGTTCCCTTTCTTTGAAAACAAAACAAAACAAACAAACAAAAAAAACACAACAGAAGTCATTTACAAAAAAAGCATGTAAACAAAAACCAATTCATGCACAAACATACAAGACAAAAAACTTATTTTGGAGGGCTCCTACAAGTAACGTTTGCTTCATTATTTTGCAATTGAAGGAGGAAAACCATTTTATTTTAATCTGATAAGAGTCCAGTAGCATCACTGTATTTTTTGTGTTTTTATTTTTTACATTGTGCGCTAATGGAGAACGGGGTCATGTATGACAGCAGGCTGTTGGCTCCATGAAGTGCAAAGAGAATAACACAGTAAACGCCAACACAACACAGTAAAGTGATCCAGACTAGAAATGTACTCCGAACCTTCTCAACGGTCTCAAAAACCTGTTTCCAGATACTTTTTAAAACTCTAGTTATACTTGACAGTTGCAGTCATGTTGTGTAACTAGACTGACATTTTGAAAACAAGAACTAAACAAGAAATGAAATGTAGACCGTTTATCACAAGTTTCAAGTGTAAGCCAGCTGGCTTGCAGAAAAGGCATAAAGTGAAGGCAGATAAGACAAAATGTAACACAAAGTAGTGGATGAATATCCAAATACATACCCAAGAGATTGTTTAACAGAAACACGTAGCAGACAAGTCTGCCAAATATTCAGATACTGGTAGAAATGACTAATATTGACTGTTAAAATAAGCATCTCACAAAGCAACACTGCTTCTGCACTGGGCTCACATTTAACTTTACACACGTCACGCTGCACCAATTCTGTTGTATTCTTCGCGATACGATTTAACACCGATTGTCACATTTGTTATGTGTGAAGCACATGTTGGCTCCAAAGCGTGCATCTTTATCTAAATTTCCTTTTTTTCATGAATACTTTTTACCCAGAGTTCACCTCTGGTGTGGTCCTACCTTATTAGGAATCACACAACCAACAATTTTGTTTTTTGTTTTTTGCAGAGCAGCAGTTGTAATACAATGCAGAGACAGCTGACTTGGTCACGTGATGCACTGAAATATCATCAAGCGATACATCATACATTATAAGACACTTATTTCATTATGTGATGTACATTGTATGTACATTTCTGTTCAAAAAAGCTTGTTTTACTGGATGCACAGTAACTTTCTTTTGGACTTTGCCTTGTAGCTAAGATTTGTTTCAAGAAAGTGAATTTATAATTAACACATTACAGGCTTTCCCTTATTGTCTTTATCTCATTCTTATTTATTTTTTGCTTGCGTTCCTACATGGCCATGGTGGTCAGGTGCTGATGCAGACCCTTGCGGCCCGTGCCGGCTCCTGGGTGCCCGCCCCCGCTGCCATGGCCGCAGTATTCCTGCAGGTTCTGCCGCAGGGTAACCAGTGCAGAACCCAGGCAGGCGCGATTTGGTGCCAAGACTCCGCCGGGCAGCTGGAACAGGACGGTGGCGACCCCGGCCATGCCATCCTCCGTGGGCTCAAGGGTTATGGGCCCCACCTTGAAGGAGGAGTAGGAGAAGCCCATGAGCTGCGAGAGGAAAGGGTCTGAGCGGCAAAACTGCTGGTAGCCAGAGTACGTGGATGGATGGTGATGATGGGAGGACTGGGTGCCTGCTGTGGTGCTGGCATAGTGATGGGTGTTTAAATAGTGTAGGGGCAGATTTTGTCCGCTGTTGACTCCCCCGCTCAGGGTGAGGTGATGATGGTGGTGGTGGTGGTGTGCTGTGGGTCCAGAGCCCTGGTCGTGTTTATAGACGGGTCCCGCTCTACCCCTCTGGCCGACCACCACTCCGCTCAACTTGCCTGTGCGGCCATGAGCGAGGGACACGGTGCCCCCCCCCACTCCTCCGCCGGTTGTGGGTAGATAAATGAGCTGAGGCTCCTCTGGTTCAAGGTATATGGTGAGTTTAGCAAACGGTCTGGACGCCATTTTGGTCATCTCCTGAATGTGGCGAAGCTGCTCCCGACGGAAGTCCAGGAACTGCTTGACCTTCCACAGCAAGACGCACACTGACAGGAAAAGGAAAAAGCAGGAGAAGAAGACGGAGAAGAAGACAAAGAGGTCTATGTGGGCCTGGTCCTGTCGCACAAACAGCAGGCCCTGGGACTCGCCCTGCCTCTTGTTGGTTCCCACGCCTCTCAGAGCGATGTAGAAGCGGCTGGACTTCAGGGAGTGCACTTCGTGCGGGAAGGTGATGACCACGCGGTCCCGGACTCCTCGGACAATCAGCACCGTCTGCGGCTTCCACGCGGTTATGTACGAGATGAGTCCCTCGGCGCGTGCTTCTCTGATTTCTCTCTCTGCTCCCGGGGGCTTGGCTTGAAGCTGCAAGGGATTGTGGGAGAGCACAGGACCTCCCATGTTGGACGAGGCATTGGCGAACACTTTTATGGGGGACGGAGGAGAATCCTTATCTGAACCCGCTGCCGTCCCATGACCGGACGTTTCGTCCTCTATCTTGATAGTGTGAATCCCCGTGTAGCGGTGCACATCCACTATGAAGGTGTCATGCGAGTTCGACACATACACCTCCACCTCTCCAAAGGTAACATCGATGGTGACCCGGATGTCCACATTTGTAAACTTTGGCTGAGCAGCGAAAAACACGGTGCGACCCTTGGGCAGGTTGCGAATGGTGGGGTCGTGGAAGCAGTTCGTTTGGGACGTGGGATCGAAGCAGAACTCTGAATCCACGTTAAACTGCCGGTAACACTGCCGTCCGTTCACTGGGTTGCCATTAAAGGAGTCTTTGCATTTGGCACACTATATAAGGAAGAGTGAAGCAAACAATTTGGGAAAGGGGTTAGTAAACTCTGGGAGGATGTGAGATAGATCCCAATCTAAACAGAAACCCAAACATTTGTCATACTTGCTGCCTGTAGCAATCTTTGCGATCATTTTGAGGGCTGCTGAGGCAGGACGAAGTCTCTGTGTTATTTTGGCAGGGACAACCGCTACCATCCGGCTCGCATGTGTCTGCGTGGCCGTTACACTGACATCTGCAAATAAAAGAAAACATCAGCAACTGAAGAAAAAAGAAACATTAAAAACCCTTTCTTCTAGCTTCTTTGTAGATAAATGTCCCAACACAAATGACTGTTTATTGGTCCAGCACTAAGATGAACAATAATAACAGTGAGTTGTGCATTCTTTACAGGCGATGGCGGCTTCTCACGCTCCTACTGAACTGATTTAACTGATTTAAGTAGTTTTTACGTCGGTTCCGAGCCCAAACTTATGCGTCTCATGCGTATGAGTTATGGACGGACTGAACTTTTTAGATTTAAGGACAGTTTGGTCAGCAAAAACTTAGAAAATAACATCCAAGCAAAACTGGGCAGACTACGGCTCCTCCGGACTTCGGCGTGGGGGAGCAGAGCGCTGCAGACAAAGGGCCGGCGGAGGCGATGCAAGCGGCGGCAGAAGAGGGGGAAGCGCGGCGGTGTGCTAGCCAGGCTAAAGGCTAATGCTAACCAGGCTAAAGGCTAATGCTAACCAGGCTAAAGGCTAATGCTAACCAGGCTAATGCTAACCAGGCTAAAGGCTAATGCTAACCAGGCTAAAGGCTAATGCTAACCAGGCTAAAGGCTAATGCTAACCAGGCTAAAGGCTAATGCTAGCCAGGCTAAAGGCTAATGCTAACCAGGCTAAAGGCTAATGCTAACCAGGCTAAAGGCTAATGCTAACCAGGCTAAAGGCTAATGCTAACCAGGCTAAAGGCTAATGCTAGCCAGGCTAAAGGCTAATGCTAACCAGGCTAAAGGCTAATGCTAACCGACCCCCGATTCCTTCACTCTTCCTGTCCAACGTCCGCTCTTTGGACAACAAGCTGGACCTGCTGCGGCTGAGGATCAGTGCTTGTGAGGACATGAGGAACTGCGCAGTGATCTGTCTCACAGAAACCTGGCTGAACGACACCATGCCGGACTCAGCCTTCCAGCTCGCAGCCCGGCAGCTCTTCCGGGCGGACCGCAACCAGCTCTCCGGGAAAGCCCGCGGGGGCGGACTATGCGTCTATATCAACCAAGGTTGGTGCACAAACTGCGTGTTGGAACACAGCCACTGCTCCGAGGCTGCAGAACAGCTGACTGTGAGGTGCAGACCTCACTATCTGCCTCGGGAGTTTACGGCTGTGTTTGTTGTTGCTGTTTACATAGCGCCGGATGCTAATGCTAACATCGCGCTGAAGGAGCTACATAACAACATCAGCTCGCTTCAGAACAAGCACCCGGAGGCTTTCTACGTGGTAGCGGGGGACTTTAACCACGTAGAACTGAATAACTGCCTGCCGAAGTTTAAACAGCATGTGGACATTCCAACACGTGGAAATAACACGCTGGACCGTGTTTACACCAACCTAAGAGACGCATACAGAGCCTTCCCCCGCCCCCACCTCGGGCTCTCCGACCACATCTCCGTCCTGCTGGTGCCTGCTTACCATCCCCGGCTGCGACGCTCCAGACCCACACAGAGGACCATCACTGTGTGGCCCAGTGACGCCGACGCTGTGCTGCAGGACTGCTTCAGCTGCACAGACTGGCAGGTCTTCAGAGAGGCTGCTGAGTGTGAGGGGGAGCTGGACCTGGAGGACTACACATCTGCTGTTCTGGGGTACATCAG
>JAVLVB010000513.1:1661669-1684334 GCA_032876305.1 Orestias chungarensis | reverse complement strand
AGACATTTACACCTCCAGATGCAGGAAGAGGGCCTCCGGCATCATGAAGGACCCCACACACCCAGCACACTCACTTTTTGTCCCGCTCCCCTCAGGCAGGAGGCTGCGGAGCATCAAGTGTAAAACAACCAGACTGAGAAACAGCTTCATTCCTGAAGCTGTGAGACTCTCAAACACACGCAATGACAACCAGAACTGAGAAACTCTTTCTCATTTAACCGGCACTGTTCACTTTACTATCACACTTCAAAATGTCACTTTAAAATGTCACTGTAATGGTTCACTTTAATGTTCACTTTAAAATGTCCCTTTAAAATGTCAATTAAAATGTCACTTGCACTCCGAATTTTGATTGCTGCTATGTCCGAAGTACTATATTGTAGATTCTGGATCAATATTGTATATTCTTGTGGAGTCAAATCACATTTCTCGTATAGTTCTTTATAATTTATAATGTATTATATATTTGCATTCCGATCCTCAATGCTGCTATGTCCGAAGTCCCATATTGTGTTGTTCTGTGTCCATATTGTAGATTTTGTGTAGCTCAAATCCTATTTCTCGCATAGTTATTATATTCTTATATTTTATTACATTATTTAAAATTGATATCAGGGTGTAAACTGGACCGGGGGATTAGAATTTCGTCCCACCTCATGTACCACATGTGATGTGATGACAAATAAAGATTCCTTGATTGCTTGACAAGTGTCTAATAAAACGTAACGAGCGCCTGGCAAAAGTATTTAAAGCCATGCATGTTTTTAAATATTATCATATTAAAGCCCCTAACTATAACATACGCTGCTATGAACAAATAAAGGGAACACTCGAATAACACATCCCAGATCTAAATGAACTAAATATTTTAATTCAATACTTTGATCTGTACAAAGTTGAAGGTACGGACCACAAAATCACACAGAAATCATCAGGAAATCAAATATATCAACCAATGGAGGCCTGGATTTGGAGTCACGCACAATTTTAAAGTGGAAAAAACACACTACAGGCTGATGAAACTTTGATGTCCTTGAAATAAGTCAAAATGAGGTTCCGTGTTGTGTGGCCTCCACATGCCTGTACGACATCTCTACAACGCCTGGGCATGCTCCTGATGAGACAGCGGATGGTCTCCTGATGGAGCTCCTCCCAGAAACTGGACTAAAGCATCCGCCAGGATGGAGTGAGACATGATGTCCCAGATGTGCGCGATCAGATTCAGGTCTGGGGAATGGGTAGGCCAAGTCCATAGCTTCAATGTTGTCATATTGCAGGAACTGCTGACATCCTCCAGCCACATGAGGTCTACCATTGTCCTGCATTAGGGGGAGCCCAGGTGCAGCTACAACAGAATATGGTGTCAGGGGATCTGAGGATCTCTGGCGAGCACATTGAGGGTTGTGTGGCCCTCCAAAGAAATGCAACCCCACACCATTACTGACCCACTTCCAAACCGGTCATGCTGAAGGATATTGCAGGCAGCTGATCGCTCTCCACAGCTTCTCCAGACTATGTCACATGTGCTCAGAGGGGGACCTGCTTTCATCTGTGAAGAGCAGAAGGTGCCAGTGGCCAATTTGCCAATCTTTGTGTTCTCTGGCAAATGCCAAGCGTCCTGCAGTGTTGGGCTGTGAGCACAACCCCTATCTGTGGACGTCGGGCCCTAAGATCGTCTTCATGAAGTCAGTTTGTGCAGACTTGCATGCCTGATTAAGCTCCTCTTTGGACAAAGGCGGAGGCAGCGGCCCTGCTGCTGGGTCGTTGCCCTCCTACGGTCTCCTCCGTGTCTCATGGTGTACTGGCCTGTCTCCTGGTAGCACCTCCAGGCTCTGGAAACTACGCTGACAGACACTGCAAACCTTGCCACAGCTCACATGTGTGACATCCTGGATGAGCTGCACTAGGTACTGAGATGTGGTCTGTGGTCCCCACCTGCATAACCACTCCTTTCTTGAGTGCGTCTGGTTAATCGGCAATGATTTCTACCTATTGTCTATTCCATTTGCACAACAGCATCTGAAACCGATTGTCAATCGGTTTTGGTTCCTAAGTGGTCATTTTGATATCACAAGTGTTCCCTTAATTTTTTTTTAGCAGCGTACTTTGCTCACAAGGATTTTAAGTTCCAGACCAACAAATATTGGACAAATATGAATAAACATTGGAAAATCATTAAACTACTGTTTAATTATTAGGGTCGACTATGTAGTTTGTGATCTGATATGATAAATACAGGTATACTGTATTATGAAGGACAAAACTAAAACGAACCAGAAAATTATAACAGCTATTGAGAAGCTTGAAGAAGTGTTCTTTAGTAAAGACCTAAAATCATACCATATTTTAGATATTCCTGCAAAATTAAACAATGTGAACCATTTAATATTCTACTTTACAGTTATGAACAACCTTTTGTCTGTTACATGAAATCGTAATAAAATACGTTTAACTTTATGTGAGAATGTTTGAAAAACGTGAAAAAGTTCAAGAACTATGGATACCTTTACCAAGCACTGTATAAAAATATTACTCTATTGATTGTTTAATAGGAATCTATTCATCATCAACTTTATTTAAAAAGGGCTTTAAGACACGCCATGGGTGACACAAACTGCTGAACATCAGAGATAATTAAAAACTATAAAAAAAGAAAGGAAAACATTAAAGGAAGGTAATAAAGTAAAGTATAAAACCATGCAAGTACATTAAAACACCCAATAAAAAGTATATATAAAAACACAAAGCAGTAAAACAGATCAAATCAATAGCAACAAAAAGTTAAATCAAGTCTCAGTCTATTTTCTTCTGAGCACAAACAATTACTTACTTTTCACACTTTCCATTAAGTAAGAAGTAGCCACGACGGCAGCCCTCACACTTGTCCCCAACACTGTTGTTTTGGCAGTTGACACACACAGCTGTATTCTCTGTGGGACCTTCAGACACCCAGGTCTGAATCTGATTAAGGGACACAAAGAGATGGGGGGGGTAATTAAACTTAAAGGTGTTTTTGTTTTTAGAAAGCTAGAAAAGAAGGACAGAAAGTACTTCAGGAACTCACAACAACCGAGTCAACAGGGAAGAGATGAGGGTTCTCCATTGCCTTATTGTATTCATCACGAGACAGACACACCACGCCGTTTCCCTTGCAAAATTCACGACATGGACGACAAGTGCCGCCATCTATCGCAGAGCCCACAAATAGAGGCTTGCATTTCTCGCAGTGCTTCCCCTACAAGACAAGCAAGTAAAACCACTAAAGTAAAAACTTTTCAGTGTGTAGAATTAGGTTTTCCTTCAACACTTACTCTGGTGTTATTGTGGCACTCCAGACACGCATCAGGTTTGTCAACACTGGCGCAGTTGCTGTGCTTGTTGCATTTGCACTCAGAGGAACAGTTGTTGCCAACAAATCCAAAGTGACACTGGCAAACTCCTGGGGACACGCAGGTCCCGTTCACGCAGCCGTGCGCACACACCGGCTCACACTGACCAGAAACACTGAAAAGAAGAAATATCTTGTTTAACATTTGAGGTTACGCTAAGTGATAGTGTAGTATTCCGTAACCCAAAAATATTGGGCCTTAAGTAAAGGATATTCTCATAATGTTGGTTCTCAGATAAACCAGCCAGATTCTGTAGCATGCTACACTTACTAAGCTTAGGTGCTACTTAAATGTAGCAACAATAACCAATACCCTTTATTTATGGTCATGCTGCGCAGACACTTCGTCAGGAGTGATGAAGTATCTCACCTCTACACGCCAAATGACTGAACTGGCTCTGACAGCAGCAGCACAGCTTGACTTACTTTCTTAATAATCTGTCTACTTGGAAGAGTTTATAGATTGTACATAGAGCGTTCGTCTCCAATTGGTCAGGCACTCAATAGGAATGGGACAGAATTAAAAAACAACACAATCTTGCATAAAAAGATAAGAAACAATGTGACAGCAGCTTTATTGAAAGCCGTTAATTACCTGTTAAGTATGTAACCCTGCTTGCATGTGCAGTGGTAGCCCTCAGGTAAGTCGTGGCAGTCCTGGGTGCTGTTGCAATGGTGATGACCGTTGGTGCACTCATCCTCCTCCGGACAATGCAGGAAGGACCAAGTACTGTTTCTCACAGGGCAAACACCCTCACTTACGCCTGGATAGAGAGATTAATTACATAAGTCTAGACAAATTGTACCATACATCAATGATTTTGTAGCATCCCAAGAGAGAGTCTCACCATCAACTCCTCCTTGTAGGCAGCGACCAGCTCCATTGCCTCCCCCAGTAGCACACCAGCCACACTGAGGCCTGGCGATGCACTGTGAGCACTGGGTTAGCTGGGAGCACTTTGGAGAGCAGGAGTCTCCCCCGGAGAGAAGCCGGCCACATTGGCCCACTTCACAACGCAGGGGCACGAAAGATGGACTCATGCACTGAAACACGGAAAGATAGTTTTGTTGAAACATATAAACACAAACAAAGAACGTGTAAAGGTGTTGAGATTTTACCTGCTGCAGAGCCATGCTCCACACACAGTGCTGCCAGCCCCCGTCAGAGCCTCTGGAGCTCAGACAGACGCTGCAGTTGTGCAGAATGTGACAGGGAGGGGGGCATGGGAGAGGCGGAGACGACTCCACCTGCATGGGTGACACGTTGAGCAGCGCGTAGCTGAAGCACGTCCAGTCATAAGTGGGGTTCACACTCAGGATTCGCCTCGTTTCACCTGAACAAGAAAAACTGCAATTACCTTTTTAGGGAAACGTCAACAACATAAATGCCCTGGATCCTAACAAATATTCATCTATACATTCAGGTGGCGTGCTTGTATCAATGCCATCCAGTGAAAGTCTTCTTTCTGGCACCCCATGCGAAGGTTTCATAAACCTTTTTTTAATATAACATCTTTAATTAATGTAAAATAATTCATTCCATATGTCTACAGTCTCCCTATAACAGTTTCTGCCATAAGTAATAAGAAATGTGTAATGAATCTGATTGTTTTTGATCAATATAAAACAATACAGTTAAGGTTTGATTATTCTAAGTTAACGGAGATACATTATTCTGTATCCAGTAGCAAGATCTTATTAGTGAGTTAATTAAAATCAGGTTTTCTTTGATATACACACATTTTTACCAAATGCACAACTCCAAATGAAGCTTGTGTACCTGTACGTTTGAACTGCCGAGTCCACATGCATTTTCCGGACGCTGTGCACTTGGGGCAGTCTGACGCCTCGCAGCTGGTCTCAGTGCAGTTGCTGGATTGGAAAATCTCCCTCTGGTTGATGCGACAGTCATGTTCCGATGTGCAACTGATAGAGCTACTGATACACGCCCCCTCTGGACAGTTTGTGCACCACTTACACTGTAGAGCAGACTGGAAAATGTAAAAGGGAGATTTTAGTGTACAGAAGATTTCCGTATATGACGGCTGCTGAAATGCAAGTTTGTTACCTGAGATGGACCGGCGAAGGTTTTAGGGTGCCGAGCAAGGCATTCGCTGCAGGTCTTAAGTCTGCGACACTGATCTGGTTGACGAGGAGTTGGGGAGCAGGTTGAATGTCCCAGGATGCAACCCATTCTGCAGGGAAACAATGCCCCAGGTAAGCGGTATTAACCGTAGCAGGTTCAGACAACATTAGGTTTGATATATAGATGCTCCGTTACCTCTCTGCAGCATCAGAAGACGCACAGGCACCTCTACACCACACACAGCTGCCTGTGGTCGTGTTGCAGGCCTCTGGTGTGGGCAGGGGGGCACAGGGATCAGGTGGCACAGTCAGAGTTAGGAGTCTACCCAGTGTGACCCCATTAAAGCCACCTGACAGGAACAGGCGACCACCCCAGGTTGTCATTGCAAGAGACACAGAGCGATTGACAGGATCTCCGACAGCTGAAACTGAATGAAAAACGAAAACCTGTTAGTTCATATAGAATATTATCGTTTGAAGTGAATCAGAAGGTAAACCTTAAGAGAGTCACCAGGCTGTATCCACGTGTTGCAGTTGATCTGGTACAAAGACACCGAGTTGCTGTAGTCTTCTGCCTCTGTCCTCCCGCCCACAATAACCATGGTGTCTTTGATCAAAGCGGCGGCGTGGAAGAAACGGGACAGGGGCTGCGAAGCCACATCAACGTGTTAGTTATACATTTGCAATGGTCGTAATAACCGTTTACACAAGGTTAAAATCTTACTTTTTTGCCCTGTGAGGGAACCAGGAGAGACCAGGTTAGGTTAGGGTAATACAGGCTGTAGAGCTCGCCTGATGGCTCCACTGTCTCCACATGAAAGCGGTAGCCTCCAAACACATAGATGGCATCAGTCTGCTCATGATACACTGCAGTGTGGCCATATAAACCTGACAGAGGGGAATACTTAGCGTCATATTTCTAAGCAGAAAAAGTGTTGCCTACATCCAGCTAGATTTATCTGCCAAACCTCCACACTTTTCTTAAATTTAAGCCTTTTGAGATATTAAACTGAAGGTTTGCCAGTGAATATACTAGGGATGCACGATAAAATTGTTAAATCTTGTGATAACCATATCAGGGGCGATCTATGCTTATTTTCTTTGTTCGTAATCTGTGCTACTAACTCCGTTTTACATTTAGCATTTTTGCCAATGTCATTTGTGTTTGGTGAGCTTTTACATGTGTAACAGCCTAGCTTTGTGACCTTTCAATTTTCATGCAAATTTGCAACTAACTTTCAAAATGTTGCAAAAAGTAAAAAGCAAATTATCAGTTTTTCTAATTACTAGTTTGAAGCGAAGAGTAATTTGCATTACCCCTGACTGTAATACGCAGAAAGATGTAAAGGTTTTTTGCTGCCTCAGGATGGCCTTATCTGGAAATGTTTTTCTATCTCCACTAAAGCGCTTTTTCGGAAGAGCCAAAACTAACTTATGCGAGCTTAAAAACTTGAGGAAATTCAGGAATTTATCTGAAATTTTACTGTTCACACTTCTATGCATGTGAAAACGTTGATGGAAACACAGTTGCTTCCATCAACAGCTTTTGTATTGGATACATTTCGTCGTCAGCATGAAAATTACATCTTCAGAACTCTTAAACGACATAAGCAATCAATTATTGCATTGCACTTCAAACAGTCTCTTGCCATATAAATATTGCTCACATCAATATAGAGATGATGATAATTTTGAAGTAAGAATACATATTATTTAACATGCGAAATTAACAGCTATACAACCTGTAGGTGGTGTTCCAGTGTGGGGGACAGTTGTCCAGTTTCCTGAATAAGGGCTGAACTCTAGGAGATGATGGTTGAAACCGTTTTCCGGAGAGTAACCTCCAATCAGGAGCACCGAGGAGCCCCGACGTACAGTTAAAGTGTGACCAGCCACTGGAGGCAGCAGTGAGCTCTGCCAGACGAGGGTAAACATTGGATTTCATTAGGACACGACTCAAAGTTGACCCCCGCCCCCCCGTCAAAAATAGTCTAAATCCAAAATAAAAGAACCACTTACCTTGTGTTCTCTCCACACCAAGCTGCTGAGATTGAGGCTCCAGGTATCCATGTCAACTCTATTTTGAGTGACACCACCGACCACTAACATGAAGCTGTGTCCACCCTCGTGGCTTCCAGAGTCCAGATCGTACGTGTTTAGCAGTGCAGCGGCGTGGTGATAGCGAGCACTGGGAGTTGCTCCTTCATCAAGAGAACTTGTCAACATTTGGGTCCAACGACGCTCCAAAACTGAATATCTAAACCAATTAGTGGGAGGAGTGTTACTATACAAAGAGATAAACAAGGTAGGGAAAAATCCCCGAAGCTCTCAAACATTAAACCTCTTGGCAACTTGTATTTTTGTGAATCTTAAATGTTTCCCCCCTACCTGTACACATTTCCTAAAATGCCGTCTGACAGAGAAAGTCCTCCATACATCCAAAGATTGCCTTGAGGTCCAGAGACCAGAGAGTGTCCCATTCTGTGGAGGAACCGATGGGCCTGTTTCTGTGGAAACAAAAGTGCTTAAATGTCAACGGGGGGTTGTAATTTATCAATTAATCACATTTCAAACAAAAAGTACTTTTAATAGGTCCAACCATTGTCAGTTGTGTGTCCAACAGAGTCTCCCAAATCAAGCTGTTAGAGTCCCGAAGAAATGAGCAGTCAGAGCCGGCCCAGTTTTCAGAGCACACACAAACTCCCAGGGACTAAAACGAGGGGGAAAAAACAATGAAAATGTTGGTTAGATGTCCAAAGACACACATGCAACATTTAATCTAATACATTTATGTAGATGAACATATGCAGTGTAATAAAATAAATACTTGGGTTAGAGCTTACTTTAAATCAATAATCCACGACTGTTGTCCTGGAAAAGAAAACAACATGTTCCTGCTAGAAGACTTACTATATTACAAACTCCTTTTCCCTCTGCTGCTCCACAATCCTGGGGGCACATGGGGCGGTCACAGTAGGGCCCCCCATTTCCCGGAGGACACTGGCAGAGCCCACTCTGACACTGCGTTCCACCTGCACACACAGCCGAACCCTCCTCATCCTCATCAGAGCTCTGCTGGCAACGCCGCACCCAGAAAGAAGCATTAAACCCTTGTGGTTTGTTTGAAGAGACGTTGGCTTCAAAGTAGACTGAGATCACGCCTATGGTTCCCAACACAAACAGGATACAGCATTTGGTAAGTCTGAATGCGCAAAACATGTCGGCTCCGAGTGAGACATTTAAAATTATACACCACGGAAGAGGGACGTCTACCTGAGGTGGCCTCAACAGTGATTGGCTGAGTCCTCGTTGTGCCACAAAAGGCTCCGATAAGGTTGTGATCTGAATTCACAACTCCGTTGGGCAGAAAACGAGGGAGGCCATCGAACACATAAACATAAGAGCTCTGGAAAACATGGCAAAGGTTTTTTTTTTAACAAATTGACTTTTCGGTAAATTGTTTATGTGTTACAGCACATCCTTCTTAAAGAACTCACTTTACAGTAAGTGTGGGAGTCTGGGTGCAATGTGAGAGCTACTGGGGGGCAGTGCTGTTCGGGCTTGCAAGCCTCAAGCTTGTCGGTGACAGACAAGACCCAAAGACAGTGGGAAAGTCCGCCTTTCCCTTCGGTGCCGCTCCGCCAACCCAAAGACGAGGACAAGGGAATCGTTGAGGAGGGGATGGTGGATGAGAGCAGGACGGAGCGACCCTGGCACTGACGGTAACATGTGCCGTTGTTCCTGTTCATTTAGAATAATCATTCAGTCAACTTTCTCTTTTCCATGTTAACTTGGATAAATTTTAAAAAAAGAGATAAAAAGGCATCTGTTCCTTACCTGGGGTCTCCGTAGTAACCGGGGAGGCAGGACTCACAGTGTGGTCCCTGAGTGTTGTGAGAGCAGTAGCACTGTCCGGTCTGGTTGTGACAGTAACCCTGGAGCGGGTCGCCATGTCCGTTACACTCACAGGGGACACAACCGCCACCTCCAGCCAGGGCGGAACCGAAGCTACCTGGACGGCAGTGTTCACAGTGAGGTCCTGTAGTCCAATCTGAATGATAAACAAACAACAGTTGTAGGGTACGAGCCCACATAACAGCTTCGGTGTTCCTAAGGAAATACTAAACACTGTTGAGAGCAATCACCCTGGCATTCATCACAGATCCCAGGAGCAGTGATGCAGGTGGACTGGAAATTGCAGCCACAGTCTACGTCGCACTCCACCCCACTCAGAACCAGAGTGGCTGGGTCGGATGTCCAGCCTAGCGAACATTCACACTCAAACCGAGGGCTGCCGCTGCACTGGCCCTCACGACATTCATTGTAACAACTGAAAAAAGGAGAATTTTTTTAACTTTAAATCTTATTATTACTAATCATTAGAAAAAGATTGCTCTTACGTCTGGTTGCAGTGCAGCGTGCCGTCACCGGTGTATCCTCTCTCGCAGTGGCACTCATACGATGTGGGGGTGTTAATGCAAGTAG
Source organism: Orestias chungarensis (assembly GCA_032876305.1). NCBI lineage: Eukaryota > Metazoa > Chordata > Actinopteri > Cyprinodontiformes > Cyprinodontidae > Orestias > Orestias chungarensis. The sequence goes on along the minus strand of JAVLVB010000513.1, from coordinate 1,674,376 downwards.
CAAAGGGGTGACAGTTGTGGAGGCCTAGCCTACACTCTTCCACATCGGGGCATGTCGGGTAAGACCAGACTGCATCCTTCTCCTCCTCATCAAAGATCTCCAACTCCATTCCCATTTCCAGGGGTCTGGGTGGGGCCGAGGTTTGAGGTTCAGGGCTAAATAAACAGAGTCAGGTCAATATATAGCAACCTGGGTAGATTTTGTTTTTTGGATCGTTAGCTTTTACCGCTTTACAAGCACAAAAACTACTCATGCACGTGTGATGTGATAATTTACTTTGCAGCCCGAGCTTCAGCCACAGCAACACTGCAGTTATATACAGATGGATCATCCATTCCTGCCCAGTCTCCTCTTAAACATCTAAAACAAAGAGGAAAAAAAAACAAGGATTTTCACACACCCATGATTAAAATAAAGTATTACATTTGAAATCCTTTGTTCAGTACAATCATACTTACTTTCCAATCGTGGGGTTGTTGTAGTCGCCGCACCAGCCGCACTGAAATGTTCTCAGGCACTCAGTACATGTGTTTAAAGCTGAACACTGCTTACACTGAGGAACCGAATGGACGCTGAGAATAAACAAGAAATCAAATACGTAAAAACATTTAAAGTGTTGTGTTTACGGAATGGAAATGCACTCATTTTGTTTAATAAGACAGAAGTGAGTAATAAATCCAACAATTGTAACTCTTAAAGTTCTAAACATTTGAGGTGTTTTTTTTTTGTGTGCTTTTGTTTGTCGTCTTAACATCTTTGTTTTACCTGTCATACCAGTCCCTGCACTCTCCGTAGGGATACTTTGTGAGGTAGGCAGCAAAATAGAAGCAAGCTTGAGCCGATTCACACCATGCACACTGACTGGAGTTGGACAGGCACTCGCTGCATGTCTTCCTCCTTTGAAACAAAAGTAGGACATTATTGGTGATGAATCACAAAATGTGGATGAAATCGTGTAACATCTAACAAAAATTATAATTCTGCTCACTGATTGCAGACTTTAGGGCACCCGCTTGGGTCACGGATGGATCCTTCCAACCTTCCTCTGCGACTGCACTGAAAGTCGCCTTTCTTGCTGGAGTTGATCTGCCACTCGCAATAAGGATCCTATGGGCCAAAGTTGGAGGGGATCAGCTGTTATCATGGAACTTTCTGAATTATCTATGTAAAATTTTCAAGAAGAGTGGTTCAGATCAATTTCCTTTAAGGCAGGGGTGCCCAAAACGTCGACCAGTCGATCGCGAGAGGAGAGCGGGGCGATTGCACGGCATTAAAGGAAGTAGACTACACCATCCATCCTTCCGTTTGTCTTTTGAATCACATACCAGGCAGCTAACTGATGCGCATTTAAGTACGCAAACACACGCTAACTCTACGTTATATATATATATATATATATATATATATATATATATATATATATTTATTTATATGTGCTTATAGACTTATCCACGTCTGCTTGTGCTTGGAGAGAAACACACACACATTCCAAAGTGGGTCAATGCAAGACAATCTAATATGTGTTATGGATTAAATTTAAACTCAATTAAAATATAATTCATCCTAAAAGGTTAAAATATACATTAATAATGATTTAAATAATATTAAATAAAAAGGCGTTGTGCTTTTTCGGGGGCGTGTTACATCACTTAAGATTGGTCATCTTTTAAGTAGCTCACAAGCTTGAAAAGTTTAGGCAGCCTTGCTCTAAGCTATGATCCGTTTCCTACCTGAGTACACGCAGAGCAATCTCTGTACTCTTCACACAGGGTGCAGTGCTGTGGTGCCAACAGCAGATGGCGCTGACCGTCTCCTTTGCCTGCAACCATTTCTGTCTCTGGACAATATTCCAGGTCTGGACCGTTTCGCAGCAGGCAGCGCGACAGAGACGGACACCATCCGCACGACTGGTCGGACAGGCAGGCCAAACATGACTTGTAACCAGAGCAGGAACCGGAGCGGTAAGGCTCCAGGAAGAGGAAGGAGATCTCCTTGAGGGAAAACAAGTTTGTTTTTTCACTCCCACCAGGCAATGTTCTGTTCCAGATCAGAGCCATTTCACTTGTCTGTCCCGAGCCAGAGTTGTTAAGGTAGCCTTCGGTTTGAACTAGATAATGGTTTCCTCTGGTCAGGTTGGAGAAGAGTCTGCTTCCATCTGGTCGGACCAGCAGCTTCAGCTCCTTTTCCTGCTGCGCTGCCCATCGACCCACAACCTCCTTAAATAAGGTAAGGCAGTTAATCAAATCATATCATTTTACATTTCAACAAAGTGCTTTACATTGAATGTTTTTACAAGTATTAACAACTAACCTTCTGAAATTTAAGTGACCCTAAAATGTTTTGCGAGAATTTAACTTAGCGGCTAGGGTTAATAAATCCTTGTCCTTACCGTTTGGGTGGAGTTAGGTCCTGACGCCATCCGAGCCTCAAAGTGGAGCCTCTGGATACGAGCCCATATGAAGACGGTCTCTGTGGGAGGCGGTGCCGGTGGAGGCCCTCCCCACAAAGGGTGGATGAAGCATTTGAACTGCAGGGCCACGTCCATTTCTGTGGTGGGGCTAAGAATGATGTTGGTGCTGCGGAGGATGGATACCTGGCGGAGGGGTGAAGCGGATGAAGGATAGCGGAGGGGCGGGTGGAAGTGGAAACACATCAACAGGAGCGCTATTCGCTATAAACTACTCCACATGTCTGTAACTACTTGGTAGGGTAAAATCATGTCTACAGAAAACAGAGGAAAAAAAAGCTCAGTATATGTCAAGAAATACTACAAAATAAACATAATAGAGATGTTAAATAACAAATAAAAATCTCAAAGGAAGGAAGGAGGATTAGGTTTAAACAGAGAGGGAAGGAGTCACAACCACAACCAGAACAGTAAGCAGTCAAGTTTTGGACTCCATACCTTGTCAGGCTGGGAGTCGTTGCGGGGGTGCTGGAAGGTGAGCAGGTGCAGTCCCGGGACATAGTTCTCGGTGCGACAGGAGTGGAGGGAGGTTAGGAAACGGGTACGCTCCCCCCACCAGCCGTACGCCCCTAAGATCTGGTCCACACGGCACGCACTTCGCTCTGTGAGACCGAGAGGGAGAGGTCAGCACACAAGTAACATATCTGACCTCTTAAAGACTTTTATTATACAGCAGTTTCTTGTAGCACACTACTGTACCGAAATGTGAGCTGTGGTTTCTGTGCGTTGTGCTCTAAGGGAGTAAAATGACATGATTGCAGGCCGTATGTGATTGGCGAGGAAAGCCAAACAAGAACCTGTACGTCCCTGTCCAATCACAGCTGGGCGCAGTCAAGTTACTGAACTCCACCGGAATCGCACCAACACACAGAAGTCCGGTCCCTCCCATGTCAGCTCCCAACATCTTTTTGTTGGTTCCCTCTCTCCTGCCCTCCTTCCTCCCTCCTTTCGTCTCACCTGACACTGGGAGGCAGGACTCGTTCTGAACACACCAGCCAAATTCACCGGGGGCTCGAGCTAGAGATGCCGGCGTGCCACTGAACACCAGGCAGGACTGGCAGTCCGACAGGAAGCGAGCCAGGCCCAAGCATCCGGTGCTGCCACACTGTAACAAAAAAAACAACTTATCTTATGCAACAGAAATACAAATAAAAGAGATTTTCAAAGAGATGCTTTGCGAAGGCTTGTTTATTGCCAATGACAATTCGGGGGTTTTTCCGAGCCAATTCTGATTTTATTCAACGGATTATAAACACAAGAGAGGACTAAATATTATTTGAGATTTCATAACTTTATTTAAAGCTGGATTGTACTCAAGCATGTTTCATTTGGAGTAAAAGTTGATCCGTTTAGACATTTTAAATCTGCTTTGATGCATCAAAGGAATAAAGAAGTTTTTAGCTGCCAGCACTAGTTTTTGGGGTTTTTTGCATCCCATCAGATAGACAAAGGTTTTAATCTGTTAAAAATTGTTAAAACAGAGGTGTTACCGGGTTGGTGGGCTGGTACTCTCGGCAGCGGCCTTCACACCAGCTGCATTCTGGGTTCTTCAGACACATGCTTTCATCGAGCGCCTCCGCACAAACCGCATCCTAGATGATAAGGAAGTCAAGACAATTGTTTTTCTTTTCATTCTGTTTCTTTGACTTATGTCGCTGTACGTTCTCTTGTTGAGAAAACACTCACCCTGTCGCCTTGATCGCTGCTAACAAACAAAGGTACTTTGTAAGCCACAAGATCTCCTCGGGCAACGCCGCTGTAGCCGCCAGCAACCAGCAGCACGCGTCCTTCCATCACTGCTGCAACATGTGAATACCGTCCCCTCACAGCGTCACCATCTTAGAAAACAAACAAAATAAATGTATGCAGTAAATGTCCACAGGTAATAAAAGCCTCTAAAAAGGTCAAACTGGGACAAAATAGAGCCACTAACTGGATGACCATCTCTCCCCAGAAGACACCCACTGGTGGCAGCCAAGGTGATAAAAGAAGATTTCCTCATCATAGCATTTCTCTTCCTGGTAATGATTGTGGACATTTCCTCCTGGTAAAAAAATAAAGAAAAAACATACAAAAAAAGAAATAAATATTTTCAAATCAAACGGTTTCATGTTTTTCCACTTTTTCTCACCATAGACCACCATGTAGTTTCCAATGACAGTAGCAGTGTGGAAAGCTCTCTCTTTGGGCCCGGTTGTTGGAAAACGGGAACGAAAGGACGTCCAAAACCGCCTTTCCACGTGGAACACGTCGGTGTTGTTCACCCGCACGCTGAACCTTAAAGAATTTAGCAACAATGAATAAACACATGTTTTTCTCCTGGTTTCATAAAGGCTTATTACATTACTTTATAATGAACCTGAGGTTTTATTTTAACGCTATTCTTTTTTAAATTAATATAAAAACTGCAAAAGTACATGAAGAAGAATCTACTTATTTTTTTAATTACAAATATTTTGCACAATAATACTGACAATAAATAAGAGGTGTGTACCTTGCAGTAGTGGGCCTGTGACCTCCGTAGACCAACAATGTCTTGGATGGGCTGTGAAACACCATGGAGTGGCCAGCGGAGGCAGGGGCTTTCCCACCGGTGGGCTGAACCGTCTCCCATCGTCCTGAACCGTGCAATCCGAAGCGATACAGCCTTGAGGAAAACATATCCTCCTCAGTGCGACCTGGTTCGTTAGCAGAGGTGAGATTTATCAGTCCGAAAATGATCCCAATTTTATCACAGACGTCAATGGGACACTTTGACATCAAGCTCACCTCCAAAAACATAGAGATAGCCGTCCACCACCGCCGCAGCGTGATTGGCCAGTTTAGGAGCACCGCGTGAGTGGGAAAAACCGAGCTGTTGCCAGTCATCCTGAACAGGCCTGTACATCCAGACGTCACTGGCCAGGGATCCATTAGCCAGCTCTCCTCCAAAGATAACCATATTACCATTGAACTGAACCGCAGTGTGGGAGTGACGGGCCACCTTACATAAGAGAACAGAAAAAACATATTCAGGGATTTAAAACATGTAATGCAGACTCAATCCATCCATTATTTTCTGTTTATCCAAAATGATATAACTGGGTAACAGGTCTAGAGTGTGAGGCAAATGCACCAGGAAATGCTAATTACTGGCGTAACCTCTGGCATAAGCCTTAACCAACCATATTTAACATGGACCCCATTCTAATGTGTGTACAGCAATACATTGATGTATGAACAAATGTAAGAGGGACAGAGAATGAATTTATCTCCAGCCTTCTGCAGAGGGGCTCAGACAAGCTTCCATCTAGCTGTTTGAATAGAAACGGCACTGACCTACTAAAAAACCCACAAATGAACTGATGTGACGCGGCTGAAGAAGCAGACGTATTACCTGGATGACTCGTGTGTAAAATAAATGGATTCTAAAATGCTGCCACTGTTTCTGGCTGTATGTAAGCCAATATACCCGCAATCTGTGGGGGTATTCTGAAGAGAGCACTCTTGGCAAAAATCTTTACAAAATGTGAGGAATTTAGTATTGCTGACAAAAAAAAAAGACATCCTGTTTTGCTAGTGCTCTATCCCTCATTGGCTGAAAAAGATGTTGTGTACATATATAACTATCCAACTGAGCTCTAAATACATTTTCAGTGTTGTGTTTAGTGTTTAAGTCTATGAAATAAGTAAAGCAACACCAGGATGTGCATTAATGATGAAAATGCACAGGGTCATATCATTCTTAGTGGCCAAATAGTCTCTTTTGATATGTTTGTTGTATAGATACAAAATAAAAAAATAAAAAACACTTACAGGTGAATGTCCATAAGATCTGCTTTCCCATTGGTTGGATGTGAAATTGTACTTGATCAAGTCACCAAAAGCTCTGTTCAGATCAAATCCTGCACATAGAAGATACAATCAGTTACACTCAGTTGATTATGATAAACATTAAGAGTATCTGTTACAATTAAGTTTTTTTTTTTTGATGAAAATAAAAAGCTTTAAAGAGGTAATAAACATACATTAATTGGTCAGATGAGATTAAATGAAGAAATTAAATGTTGTGTTTTCATTAGATGTAACAGACCTAAAACATCTGTCTGTGTGTAACTAATCTTAGTAAATAATTTTACTCAAAGAAATAAACTATGAAGTGTTTAAACCTATTGCATATGATCATATACTTCATAGCAATATTACTCCAACAGGAACAACACAAATTAATGCTTAACATAATATTCAAGTCATAATCTAAACTACCAGTTAAAATCTAATAAAGCTAAAAATGAAAGATAATAACTTAACAGTCGGCGTTTAAAAGGGGAACGTGCTCTTAAAATATAGGAACACTTTTATCAAACATAAACGATGAACCCACCTCCGAACAAGTACATGGCTCCTGTCGAGGACAGGTACACGCCAGCGGAAGCTGTCCTCGGAGGTGCGTTTGGGTTTCCGTCAGACACGCGCCACCATCGTCCCGCCCCGTTATCGTCACGGAGGCCAAGCTGACAGCTGTGGCCAAGGAAGCCTGGGTTACACTGGCAGCGTTCTCCTTTCTGAAACAAAACCAGTTTGAAAGGCATAAAACACAATGATTCACTTTAGACTTTCTCAAATTAGACAACAGAATAATTGTCTTGCTGAGCGTGGTCATAAAATGAACCCCTTTCTTCTTACCTTGTCACATTGTCCATTCAAAGAACAAGCCTGAGAGCAGAGTGGCGTTTTACACGAAGCTCCTCCCCAACTCTGATGACAGTGGCACTTGGACGTAGAGGAATCACAGCGCCCATGGCCGCCACAGGCTCCAGGACAAACCGAGAAGGTGTACGTAGCATTGAAGCCCAACAGGTTGTAATTAGCGTCACTGAAAAGGTGAATAAGCATCTGGAAGAAGAGACAAAAAAAAAAAAACAACTAAGTGTGCTAACATTGGCTGTATTTGCAAAACATACAACAACTGACGTGTTACTTTCATTTGGTTACCTTGCCAGACTTGGCTTCGATAGGTTCTGGCAAGGAGTTTCCACTCAGACTTGCAAGAAGTGGGCTTTGGTACGAGTCCCCATCATACACAAACAGGTAGTCATAGGTACACTCCGTGTCCATGAAGGTGAAATTCAACACAATTCGATGACTGTTGCTGGGAGCTATGGGATAGAAGAAAATATTGCTTAGTCTAATACTCTGTGCTGCAGTAAAATGGGACATTTTGTAATAGTGGAACAGGTAATGCATCATGTTTGTTTTTTTGTTTTTGATTTTTACAAATAAAAACTGGTAAACTGTGGCTTTGCCCCAGTCTTAACTCTTTTGGAGAGTGAGGTTGATTTTCCGGATCACCCTAAACGTTGCTCCACCCATTTTCCAATTCAACCTGACTGGCTTCACTTGGAAGAAAAGCTTGCATGGCTTGTGGCCAACTGCAGATTAGCAACAACTCTAAACACAGTTTAAGAAAGTAAAATACATGACTAAAAGTTTCCTCCAGTGTTCTGGATCTCTTTAACTCCTCCTGAAATACCAAGTCAACAGTCATGTGATGTTAAGTTTGCATTTGTGCTGTTGTCATTGCATTTTCAGATAATGAATTCATACATATTTTATGAATTGTTAAATGCTTTAACTGTGTTTTATGCTTCTCCACAAATAATCCCTCACCTGACTTCTGGGTTAGCTACTCCTTATGACACTGTTGGCTTATAAATGCAATCTAAAAAACCTCTGAGGCATTTGCAGAGCAGCTGTAGTCGTACAGAGAATATGTGCTAATGTAGTGACTTTATTTAGTGAAATCAGAGTAAATGGGGCTGGATACAAACACGTGGCATGCTTTTCACACATTATTTGCAATAAAAATACTTCACAATCCTACTTTACATTGTTTTTCTATACGTTATGATCTGAGTTAATGGGATTGAAGCTATTTTAGCGTTAAAACCTCTAGGCCAACAATAACCACAACAATTTGAATGACAAGAATGTTTTAAATAAACTCTACCCTTGATAAGCCACTCGCAGTTCCCATTAACGGAGTAGTTTCCCGGTCCGTCCGTGACATAACCTGGGGCCCCCCTCAGCACCTGCCTGTGGCCCTTGCAGTCGCCTGCCCGGCACACAGGTGACCCCAGGAGGACCACCAGAAAGACAACGGAGACAGGGAGAGGGGAGGCCATCTCTGGCACTGCCTAGAAGGAGAGGAAGACAAAAGATCCCTCATTAATAAAAAAGCAGAAAGTGTGTGGATTTAGATTTCCCTGATCCAGATCACAAGGAATAGTAAAGCTAGCTGGGGGACATCAAATGGTTAAACATGGGCTGTGACACATATATTTAAAGGGGGGAGGGTCCTTTAAGCAGACCTACTTGTTTGAATATTTTAGATTATGTTCAAAGGGGAAATCAATTGTTTTCACAAACATATAGGGACTAAAAGACATGCAGGCTTCTGGAGCAATGTTACGTAGCTACACGCTAGCAACAGTTGCTAAAACGACTGTAGGGTAAAAATTTAAAGTGCAACGACTAAATCTAGACCGTCGTCCACTACATGATGTTCTTTAGCATAAAGCGAAGAGCATCTCCACTAAAAAAATAAAAAAAGAGAAACAAGTGGAAGGGAAAATCCTGCAGGCTCCCAAAACAGGCTAAAGGGAAACCCGTGGCTAAGCTAGCCGACGGAAAACCGTTAACTGCCAGGGAGCGAAATATCGTCTGTGATTGTCACTCTTGGTATCACGTTTTATGACCACACTTACCAGTTCCCGTCTCTTAAACCGCACAGTCATTTACATTGTCGGTGAGGGCTGTGAGCCAGCAGGGGTCAGCTTATCCGTTGTTTTAAGGCAAAAACCTGTCAGCTAGCTCGGCTAGCTAGCCGCCGCCGCTACAACGGGAGCTAAACCCAGATGCGTCAGTGGCCGCAGAGAGCCAGGAGAAACCATCCCTCGCGTCAACTACGACGTTATGATCCTCGATGCTATGATCAATGTCCTCCAGGCTACGAAACATCTCCACCATTAACCCCACAGCGCTGGGGGTTTTAAACTGCCTTTAATCAACATGGCTGTCCGTGTTTTGCAGGCTCAAAGTGGTTGTTTTGGTTTCTGTGGCTGCTGGCTAGCTGTGCCCTGAGGTTCCCAGCACAAAAGACTGAGCCGCAGCGGCGCCATCCAGCGGAGACAGAGTTAAAACATCTGGACGGAAGCCAATAGAGGGTGATGGCTGTGGGCAGAAAAGATCTCCTCTAGCAGTCTGTCTCACACCTAAGCTAATAAGCCTCTGACTGAAAAGCCTGTTTTTCAATTAGTGTTTTTTTTAATTTTATTTAACCAAATCCCATTGAGATCCAGAATCTCTTTTGCAAGAGAGATCTGGCCAAGGATCTGGCAAAGATAGCAGCTGAACCAAAAAGCAATGCATAAATAATAACCAACAACTTACTTTGTATTACAAAAATGAGAAAAGGTTAAAAACACAATGAGCCTCTCAAGAAAAACAAGAACAGGTCTCTATCAAAACATTGATGGACACAAGGGGTTTATAACTTTATATATATATATATATATATATATATATATATATATATATATATTTGTAGATTATTCCATCCCCAAGGTGCTGAATAGGAAGAAGCAGGTTTTCCCAATTCGGTGTGTAGCTGGTAGGTACCAGAGCAAGTAGACAGGAGGTTACAGAGGTACAGAAGAAGTTTGCAGATTATAACTTTATAGATATAGAAGATGTCCCAGTGCTGTTGTCTACGACTTTTAAGATGAACGATGCATGCGCAATGTACCTCCATAATCAATTATAGACAGAAACGTTGCTTCTAAAGGTTTCTTCTTAGCACGAAAAGTGAAGCAAGAATTGTTTCTGAAATAAAAGCCACGCTTGACTTTAAGTTCCTTCACTAATGCAGTAATATATACATCAAAGAGGAGCTTGTCATCTTTCTGTATCCACAATTTGTATGAAGACATTCTCTCAGTTGATTGTCGGCAACAATTGTCGAGTAGTTTTGAGAAGACTATAAACCTTTTCTGTGCATTTAAAACCAGTTATAGTCTTAGTAATGTGTTTTGCAATGCCTGAAATGCAGCCTGAAGTTCCAGTATTGCTGCTAAACTGGAGAAAGCCTGCGTGTAAACCACCGTATCATCAGCGTATAAATGTAATTTGGCTTGAAAATTCTATCTAAATGGTTTATAAAAATTGAAAACAGAATGGGTCATTACGGTGTCATGAAGACGAGGTTCAGGGTTGCCCATAATTTTCTTGATTTTATGTAAAATCCCTATTTGCGGAATCATCTCCACAGGTTCCAGTCGTCCCTAGAACTGAAACGGCCTTATTTATCCGGAGTTGATACTCATAATAACAGAATTATAGAAGATCTGCAACATCTTGCTGCAAACCTTAAAGGATCTTAGGTCCTCACTGTTGTTTCTAGTCCAGTCTGTTTTCCAGGTGAACACTGAGGTACTGATATTCCTCAACCATCTCCAGTTGTCTTCCTCACGATAGAAATAGGGGTCGTTTCTGTTTCTCCTGAAATCTGCAATTATCTTGGTTTTATTCACATTCAAAATTAGATAATTGTTTCCACAAAGCACCCCTAGTAGATGCAAGCAAGATTAAGTTGTGCATCAAAACACAAAGCAGAATTTTGTATAGAACATTTTGTACTTTTACAAAGGACTTAAAATGTGTTGTTTTTTTAATCTAAATATTGTGTGCATTTGTATTAATCACTGTGTTAAGTTTTGGACTCTGCCTGTAATGTAATCTCACGATAGAGGGCCCTTAGTAAATCTGGAAACCACACCTCAATAATGTCAACAATCCTTGTGTACTTTACAAATCCAGCCTTTATGGATAACTGATCAGAAGAAAGCTGCTGTAGAAGAAAAAAGCCAAAAGAAATGCCTCTTGAATCAAACCATAGATGGGAAAATATGTGGAAGAAAGGCTCTAGTCAAAGTAGAAATTAGTCTTTTACCAAGATAGCAACTTTAAACATGGAGCCAAAGCTGCAATAGATCGTTTAGGAACAAGCACACACATATTCTGCAAACCCATAATAGACATCTCCCATTCATTTTGACTGAGATTGAGTTTCTGTGCAAAGAAAAGTCGGTGGTGTAAAACTGGAAAAGACATAGGTGACCATGATTGTGGTGAAAGTACTGACTCAAACTTTCCGGAATGTTATTTTTGAAAATAAATGACATTAAACGTACTCTTCTTCAAACTTTGACTACTTTTTTTGGTCTGTCACATATATTGTACCTAAGAGGTACTAACACGACAAAATGTTAAGGGAGTATCTTTTCAAGGCCTGTTTTAGACAAAAGCTTGTGTTCTCCTTGAGTGTGCATCGCCCCTCGCTGGGGACTACGCCCACCCCCCATAAAAAAGGCATCATAAATCCTGAGAAACAGTCTCTAATTGTCCTTTAATGGGACCACAATAATGCAAGTTAATACAAAGTAAATCCACAAATTAATCAAAAAAAGAGTGGAAAAGGGGCCTCTATACTTTGTTGAAGGACAATATAAAATATATTTATATATATATAGTTATATAAAATGGATACAAAACATAAATTTTTGAACGTTCTCAAGAAATAAGCGATTAATGTAATGGTTGGAATTATGACGGAAAACCCATTTTATTGAAGTCTCAGGAAGCAGTCTGACTCAGTTCACACAGCATCAAGTTACAGATGTAATTATAAAGTGAGATATCAGCTTTTTAGTACAAATTCCCATCACCAAGCCACCAAACTTAAAGTAAACAAGCACTAAAAATATAAGAAAAAAACGAAATCAAACAGGAGTAAAATGACTAAGGAGCCCCAACAAGATTTAAAGTGCTGAAACCTTTTACATATTTTCTTTTTTATTTCTTTTAAAAGATTGAAAGAGCTACTAAAAATCATAATTAACATGACCGTCTGTTCCTTTTCTGAAACGTCCCATTAACCACCACAGTTCTCCGTTTCTTTACTTTAGTAAAAGGCACACAGGCAAAAAATGCTTTTTAATTCTCAACACTGAAAACACTTTAGTTTTATGTTGTGGATTCTAAAAGAAGTTTAAATATCAAGAAAATCCTACTGCAATATGATTTAAAGATAAAGCTGAGGGTGTTTCTCTAGCAGCAGTCACAAATTAATCTCCATGTTTATTTTTTTTAAAAGCCAATCATGTCTTTTAAGGCGTTTTAGACTTTAAACTTAGGATTTAAA
>JAVLVB010000513.1:1623291-1656446 GCA_032876305.1 Orestias chungarensis | reverse complement strand
ACCGTATATTCTTATTTTATTTATTTTACTTACTTTACTTCGATTTTATTTATTTTAATTTAATTTAATTTTTTTAACTTATTTTATCTATTTTAATATTAGCTCTTGGGTGGAATAGTACCGTGAGTACGTAATTTCGTTCCACTTCATGTACCATCATGTATGTAGAATGATAATAAAGAATCCTTGAATCCTTGAAGATGCAAATCAAACATATAGATTATATAAAGTATAACTAGATTAAATATGAGTAATACTCCAGTGATGGTATCAATTACTAAAGACACATATACAAATATTATAGTAAGATTTTTCAAAGCGCTACAAATCTATGGCAGATCTGGCATAATTTATACTAGTCAGATTATAATTAGATATAACCAATAAGTACTTTCTATAAAAGTTTTATTTGGGATATCTTAATGAACAAATGATGTTAGTCATAAAATAATTTTAGATATTTTGAAGGTTGAGTGGTTGAAGCCGATTGTATGATAAAACGACCTGCCATAAGTTCAGGTTCGTTTAAAAAATAAAAATAAAACACGTGACCGAAGTTAAACGACAACATGGGACACGTGACTGTTTCCTTTCAGGTTTTCAAAATAAAAGCGAGCTGACCTGTGTGTGCCTCGTGGGTATTTTTGGGTAGTTTGACCGTCAGAGAAACACCTTATTATTAGAAGTGAATGAAATGCAGCCAGTAAAAAGAGGAAAGCCCTTTTATCAAATAATACATTATACAATAAAGTGGTCATTAATGCTTGAGCATTGCCGAGCCATAAAAAAACAAACACTTGTGTGTTTTCCGGCATTCAGATTTATTTGACTTATGTATATAAAACAAGATAAAATGTGTTAATTAATTACTATGAATGTACTTTTCTGCATTAAAGAAGGAGGTGTGTGAGAACCACAAAAAAGAAAAGGAAGGATGTATATCTGGATATAACTTGCCTCGTTACTGATGCTGATGACAAACAGAGCCCCATTGCTTTAAAGGATGCTTATGCTGCATCAGATGTGAATGCAAATGATAACGCTCTACAAATCAGGGACACCGTCTTGCCCTTGGACTAAATTTGCTATTCTGAATATCAGTTAACCTGGTCCTTTCCTTTCTCTCTGTGGCATGCAAAAAAATGCCAAACAAACAGTGATATATTTGGTGCTGAAGCAGACTCAAGCACCACAGGCAAAGAAGGGCCAGTATGGATCTAGATGCAGCTCAGAAAATGGCCACAAAAGCTGGAACAGTACATGGGTCATGCTGCAGCTAAATGAACAGCCTTCATACTACAACTGCAACTGAAAAAATAAAGCTCTTGGGATAGAGATGGGTAACGATCACAAAAGTTATCCAATTGAGGAATTTGCTGTAAGTCTGCAAATACCAGCTATGACTTTGCAAGATGTTTGTCTGGGAACTGTTTTAGCGATATCAGAGAAAATTAAAGTGATCAGAATCAAGAATCTGAATTCTTTATTGGTTGTTGTTCCTGAGGAAAAAAAAATATATATTTTAGCATCTTTGACCAAACAAAGACAGTGAAAAGAATTGTGCAAAAACAAAATACATATTCAAAAAGTTATATATAAAAAACTGTACAGTAGAAATAAAAATATACATACAAGTATGTGTAAACAATAGTTATTGCACTTTTAAATTGCGCAGTATGTGTGATAAACAGAAGTTACAGACTCTCATAGCACCCTCGCTGCTCTACGTGAGGTGGGCTAGCGTGGTGTGCAGTGCGGTGGCGTTGGCGTCTTCCGTGGACCGGTTGGCCCTGTAGGCAGACTGGGGGGGGTCGAGTGTGGGGGGTAGATGTGAGGTGACATGACACCGTATCAGTTTCTCGAAGCACTTCATGATGATATGTGTGAGTGCGACTGGCCGGTAATCGTAGAGTCCGGTGATGTTGTTGAAGGACTTCAAACAGGGTGGGATGGAGAACTGGGAAAGAGACTGGTTGAAGATGGTCTACACAGTCCCTCAGCACCCTCCCAGTCACCCCGTCAGGTCCAGCAGCTTTGCGGGGGTTCACTGCTTACAGGACTCTCCTCATTTCCTGCGTCTCCACAGTGAAGGTGTGGTTGTTGAGCGGTGTAGACTCCAGCGCGGGCCCCGTTGGTGGCTCAACCTCGAAGCGGGCGAAGAAGTGGTTAAGCTCCTCCACCAGTGAGGCGTCCCCAGAGATCCAAGTGGTGTTGCTGGACCTATAGTTGGTGAGGTGCTGGAGAACCTGCCACACCGATCATGACAAAGGTGATATTGATGGAGCCCTAGTTCAAAACTGTCAGCTTTATCCACCAAAACACACATTAGTACTGTTGTATTTCAGCAGCAGTGGTTGTGTATCTTAATCTGTTACAGTTTTTAAAGGGTGGTTCAGGTACCAAACATACCAAAACATAGCATTTTTGTTTTAACAAGAAGTACAAGTTTTTACGAGGTCCACATTGTGTGAAGAAAAGTAAATTTTTTGAGAATGATTGATCATTTTCTAAAAACAACAAAAAATAAGGGTATAATTTTCCAAAATGCAGCAATACAGTAAACAAAAGCAGCCTTGTGTGTCGCAAATATGCAAAGTCATTTATGAGTAAATTGGTTTGATATGTAACTGTGATTCGCATATAAACATCAAGTGGTCTGAGCCCCATGAAAAGCACATCTGAACCTTCACACATTGCAATGTGAACAAATGTGCAGATCTACGAGAAGCTGGGAGCAGGAAAACAGACTGTGGTGCACATGCAAGCTGATTAGTGCAGGTAAGAATCCTGATGCATGCACCTCATGTAACAAATCCACATATGATATTTCTGCTGGGAAAATTAACAGTTAAATGATTTTAATTGTGTTCGGGTTACAATACTCATGAGGCACTATCCTAACTTAAACACAAATTCAGTAAACATTTGTAAACCATATGCGCCTTTGTACAACTGCTTTATTTAGATATGACCAACAGATGGCGCCACTTACTTTTCTCTAACTGCAGAAAGATGATTACCGTTTATTGTTCAAAAACAGCAACCAGAACCACAAAGCATTTAATAAAAAAGACTGGACACGTCATAAAAGGAGTAAAATAAAAGATAAAAATCCTAAAACCTGCAAAGCTTCTGCATGCCTGAGTTTGATTTAATTCATTGAACCCACCAAGCCTCACATACTGTTTTAATAATAATAAATGGAAAAGGCAAGACAAAACCTGCCTTCAAATAAAAAAAAATCACCCACAGTCCAACATGCACATTGACTTGGCCTCAAAGGCTAAAAACAACCTCAAAAAACTAAAACACTGCACGTGACTCACTGCAGCAGATGTTACCCACAGCTCAGAGTGCTGGTTTACACATTTTGTTACCTAAAGCGTTTTGCATAAAAAAATCCATCCTGTTGACCTTTTTGGTTTTTTGAATGCTATTAACCACAAATGTCAATGTACCTTCAATTTCTTACTGTATGTGTTTTGCTGTGACATACTTGTTACGATATTGAGAATCAATGTCCAAAAAGCAAAGGACAGACAAGCTGTCTGTCCTTTGCTTCTGGACATGTGCCTGACATTGAGAGAGGTTGCCAATAAAGCACAGGAGCATCAGCCCCGAGTCCAGAGAAGCACACAATTAGATGCAGGGTATTAAATTCCCAGTTAACGTCCTCCAGTACATGTAAACCCCAAAACCTGGCCCCCCTAGTGACCAGGCACCCTAACAAGCTCTCATTAGCACAGAACCCTCAAAGCTGAGGATTAGGAACCTTGAACCTCTCAATCAAGTGCTGATAATCACCACTGGCCACAAATCAGAAAGACCAAGGAGGGGGGAGGGCATTGTCAGAGGTCCCCTTGGTTGTCCCCTCGCAAAGGCTGTGTGGCTCCAGTTATGAAGGCCCGAGGTGAATTAAAATCAGGGCTGTCCCAATCTGCTCACCTCCACCCAGTGGAGTTCACCGGAAATGACAGAGGAGCCCCCCTGCTGGATGGAAGGCCCATGGTGGAAAGAGTGCGGCTGACCCACAACCCACAATTTCACTTCCACCTTCCTCTCCCTATAGCGGATACCTCCACCATCTCAAGTAAGATCCCCGCAAGCTAACACTAAAAAAAGGTACTCACTCACCTCTGTTGTCTCCTTACTAGTGCCTGGTCATCATCATCATCATCATCATCATCATCATCATCTTTTTGTGCACTGTTCTCTGTGTTAATAAACATAATGTGACTACTCCTTCCCTCATGTGGGTCAAAAACACTAAACAAATCCATGACAGAAAACTAGCTCCCAGCTCCCATTGACCCTCTAACTTGGACTGCAAAAACCAGAAGGCCCCAGGCGGAGCACCTACACCAGTCAACATATTTTAAAGGAATCAAAATGTATAGAACTATACAAAGAGGAGCAAAATAACGAAACTATCGTAGAAGAATCTGAAAAATACGGTTTCCCCCTCCTCTCTTTAACCCAATACATTTCTGACTCATATTTCACTGTAGTTACAGCTGCAGGAATGCAATGAATATGTCTGTACCTGTTTTCCACATCTGGAAAGCGAAATGTCTGCTATTTCCTCTTTGTAACACAGCCCAGAGAGGATGGAGACTCTCTGAAATGAGCCAACCAATAAATGAGTCGAATTAGATCTGAATCATTCCTTTGTAGCTCCGGCTGTATGTGTGGAGTTGTCATAAAGAAAGATAAGATTATGTCTCGGTGTCTAGTTTGTCACTGACTCTAACAGTGTTTACGTTTACCTTAGAAATGCCAAATACTCCATCCAGCCACAGAATGATGCTGTTACCATGTTTCACTGAGCAGACAGTGTTTTCAGAGTAATGTGCGCTGCTTATTGTTTGACGCAGAAAAGTTTTTGCATGCGTGCTCTACACTTCAGTGTTTGACTCATCTGATCAGAGAAGCTCCTCGCATGTTTGTGTTGCTTGAATGACTTGCAGCGAAAGGCAAACTGGATTTTGTTAAGGTTTTCATTCATCAATAATGCATTCAAACATATCTTCCAAACGGGTCAGATTTGTGGATTGCACTTATAGTTGCTGTTGTTGATCTTCTCTAAAAGAAACTTGGAGCTCTTGGTTGTTTCTGTGATTTATATTGTTTTTGTCCATGTAAGTTTAGGTGAGCAGCCAAGTAAAACATAAGTTCCTCCTTGACCTGCCTGCTGTCCTCCTTGGTCTTCATCATACTGGTTATTCAGCAATATTTTCCTTCACAGGTGGATTTATGCTGATATTAAATTATACACAAGTAGAATCTATTTATGTAGGTGGTTTTTCAAGGGCGAGGTATTGCAATGGCTTTTTTTAAAGGCATAGCACACTTTTTAGGATTTTTATGTGTAAAACTGAATCCCATTTATTATCTTGTACCACATTGCATTTGATTTGATAAAATCTCAATAAATGCATTAAAGTTTTGGAACTTAGTTCAATGGGTGAGATTATTATTGCAGCATCTGCAGTTGTTTTCAATTGTGAAGAATATTATTGAAAAGGAATTAAGTTATATAAATTACATAGAGCTTGATGTTTTCAAGCTTTTTATGTGCAGATTGTACACATGAAGCTAAGAAAAACACAACATTTAGGATTAGAATATTTTATCAGAGCTTTAGGAAAAATCAGAAATCAAGACCTTACATTTACGAAAAGCAGTTCAAGTAGAGATAATTTCCACAGGCAATCAAGATCTTAACACATACATTAACATAAAAACATGCCTTTTACATACAGCTTAATTTCCAAAACATGACTTGGTGCTCTGGCATGGCTTCAGCGCTGTGGAAACAGCTCAACCGACATGCTGGGTACCGTGGGTAAATCTTCAGAGGGCATCCTGTTCCTACTCTGACTTTAAACAAAAAGAGGACAAGACCTACTTTTACCATCCATCATCTCCAAGCCCATGTGAAGTTCAAATTATGTACAAACACAGGCAAGCCCTATTCTGTTGCTTTTCTTTTACATATTCATAATGTTTCAGTCACTCTTTCTCTCTTTTTTAGAGAGACAGATAGAGACACACTGAGAGCGGAATATTTCCACTTGTCACTCGTGATGAAAACATGCAGATTTAGTCATAGTGTACCTTTAAGCAATAGACTGAAATGATGTCCCCTGTTTCATTTATTTAACTTGCAATAAATGTGCTTATGTTTCATACTTTAATCAAAACAACAGTCAGCTCAAAATTTAACTCTTGATTAATATTCAAAAAGCAGTTTGGTGCAATGCTTGCAGTGTCGTAAATACTCAGAGCTCGACACCCCGTAAAAATGGTGTGACCTTTGTGGTTGTTACTCTTTGTTGGTCGTGGCAGAGGATGCATATATTGGTTGCCATAAAATTCACACCCTGTGCATGTTCATCATACTAAAAGCTAGCACCCTAAACCTACCAAACTCAAAGTGAGGTTTGTAACAGATTTGGAAGTATATACAGTATCTCTAAATAATTTTTCAGACGTCAGCCTTACCAGTCCTCTAGGTTCTCATTTGGTCTCTATCACAACATTTGTACTTTGAAAATGTTAAGCTTAATGTAAGTTGCATGTACTTAACAGACACTAGAGATATAAAAGTAACTTCCTTTTCATTATTAAATTGATTAAAAATAATTATTCAGATTCATTCAAAAGATGTTTAATCAGGGATGAAAGAGATCACATGCTGCTGGCCGAAAAACAATCAGACGGATGAACGTCTGGACCTAGCTATTAAACTGTACAAAATATTTGTAAGGTTCCCTTTAAGGCCAAACTCAGCGACCCTCCTTTCCTGTCGATAATCCACAGATTTCCTGTCACACCAAAGCTAAATGTGTATAAGGAAGAGATGACATAACCAACAAGGACTTCAATCAAAGTGTTAAAACTGGTTAAAAAAAAAATTCTGAAATCTGGACTTAAAAAAAAAAAAAAATGTTTCATTTACTCTTTGAATAAAATACAAATTATCAGTATTTTCATAAGATACAGACGATAAAAAGGATGAACTACAAGGGCCCCCAACACTCACTGAGGCAACTTTATTTATTGCGGACAGGTTTGTGGTCAGCGGTGCTCTGCGCTTACAGGATGAGGAACTTTTGGCTTCTGGAGAGTTTCATTTTCTTATGTTCTAAACCTCATGTCATGAAATACCAGAAAGCTACGGAAAACAGGAAGATGCCTTTAAATTAAATGCTGCAGAATTTAACGCTTACACCCCCTCGTTTTCCATTTTCAAACGCGAGCCATGGATTTTGAACGGTTGTTTAAAAACACACCAACACATTATTCCAGAAGACCAAGTTTTTTATCTTCCTGTTCTTTTTGTTTGAATTAGTGGTTTTCATGTCCGCATCATGATCCACAGAATAGTTTCATTTTTAGCCATGGAGTCAGGTAACTTTGCTCTAATCAACTTTAGTTGTCAATTGCAGGGAGACAGAAACTTGGTGAATGCATCAAAACTGAATAGTAGGCAGCAATAATAATAATTAAAAACCTCAGATTTTTTGGTGTTGAGATGGTAATCAGCAACAGCTGTAGTCCATCTTTGCCATATTTGACTCAATAGAGCAAAGTAATCAGAGACCGCTGGGACATTTTAATGCGTCTGGCCGAAGTATTGAAACACCTTGGACATTTGCACATTGTGTGACGCAACAACTACAAATATCAATGTATTTTATTTTGGATTTTAGGTGATAAATCAACACAAAATGGATTATTATCATGAAAAGAAAAGAAAAAGCACATGATATCGACAATCTTTTAAAATAAAAATCTGAAAAGTAAGGCATTTGTTTACAATCAACACCCCCAATTTTGCATAACCAACTGTGCTGTTATTATAATTGCAGGTCTCAACCAGTTTTCTGCTTTTAGAAATGTTGATCTAGCAGTTCAGTTTTGGTCCCATTTGACCAAAGCAGTTTTTCCACATATTCTGTAATAATCTGCAACAAGACCCTCTCATGGTTTTATTTTATTAATGGCTTCTGAGTCTTCCATGAAGGCCTTATTTTAGGAAAGCTTGGCTTGGCTGTATCGCACTTTTCTAAGTTATGCATTTGTGTTTAAAACATGGGATATTGTTTTATTGTCTAATTATGCTTTTAACTTATGCACAGCTTTATTTCTGTCTCTTCCAGCTGTGAACATACGCAGGTGGACTCTAAAGACAATGAATGATTAGATAATTATTTAGAAGTTTCAGAATAAAAAGATACAGGTTACAAATGGATATCATCTTCCTCAAATGTTCATTTGTTAAAAAAAGAAGAAGACAAAACCCAAAACATGCAACATTTTAAGTGTCAATAAGTCAAATAAATTCCCAATAAAACGCAATAGCTCTAACGTGACAGAATATACGTAGTGAAATAGGTGTTAAGTCTCACCGTCACGTCAGCATGGTTTTTCAGAGAAGGTCTGCGTTTGCTAGAACAAAGTAAAAACTCTTTTGCAGCCATTGCAGAACAAAATGTCACACAGGAAATCCACAGGACTGCTGTGGGTTTTATATTTTAACAAGGGATGCTGTACAAGACTCAAATGTTTATATATTTTTTTCTTTTATAGGGTTGTACTCTCCAGTTGGGGATTTACTGCCAGGGAGAGTTTTAAAGTAGGTGTTATAATGTGGTAGATAAAGTTATGTTTCTACAGAAAATAGCACTGTTGCTGTGTCTAAAAATCTTATGGGACAAAATTTGTCTTTATTTTTGGTTTCAGATCTACTTTGGACATTGTAGGGTGTCCTCCAATTCAATGAAGTATAAATATAGAACCTACTAATTCTCAATATTGTATTGTTTGTCAAGGAACTGGTTTAGGACCCAAGTGCAGTACAACGTCAGGTAGAGTTTTAAGTACTTTATTTCTTTAGGCGTAGCAACAAGCAGTTAGTTTAACTGGCGGCAGGAAACAGTCTTTGGTTAACTCCAGGCATCAACAGGGAACGAGGAGACTGGCGAGTCCTCACAGCGTTGGCAACAAGCTGGTAATTCACCTGACAGCAGATGACAGGCCTTGGAAGCTCCAAACACCAGCAGGAAGCTGGTGTTTGGAGCTTGAGAGTGCTTCAGCCAAACAAACAAAATCTGAAGGGGACAGACAAAAGGCTTGTCGTGGACTGGCAGAAGGTCGGGGCAGAGACGTGAAAACGTCGTCAGAGGCAAGCTGGAGTCGAAACCGAGAATTTAAACCAATAATCAATGCTGGAATGAAGTGCATGCTGCAACGACAATCTGGCACTGAATGAGGGAGCCACTGCTGCTTAAATGCTGCCTGGCTGGCGAGCAGTGATGAGCTGCAGCTGAGGGTGAGCAGGTGTGGAAGGTTGGAGCTGATAGGAGGTGCTGCAGAGAAGTAGCAGATCTCACAGCCCACAGCCAACAGGGCAGAATGTGACATTATTACCCCAAATATTGTGTTTTAAAACAATAAAATGGCTAGATGGAAACACTGACTGAAGTTACCCCTATTCTCTATTAAATCTCTTATTTATACCTCATTGTCATTATTCACATCTTTCCCTCATAAACGTTAGCCTTAAAAGTCAGAACTCTTTCCAAAAACATTTCTGGAAATGCGCTCTGGTATTAACTGGGTCAGCTGCTGAAAAACCCAGCGGATTGATCTACAGGTGACTTCATGTCAATCGTTTTATCAGCCCACTGGGAATTTTTAGGAACAGCTGAAGAAGCAATCTATGCCTGATGGTCAAACTCTCCATTGGTGACCCCCTCATCACCAACAATCTGGAGATACATCCATCGTCCATGTCGCTCTTCAAACTTCAAAGCTACTCTGGTTTGGACATTCGGTGTGAATAAAATTCTCAATTATTCATTGTGAGTCTCTTACGTGATCTCACATTTTGGTCAGGAAACTGACGACCTGACAGCTTTTTTTTTTAAAGCTGTCAGCCACCTTACATGTAAAAAAAAAGGTTTGTAATGATTCATCGTGGTCTTGTTCTTGAGGTATCACAAAAAAACCTGTGTAGGCCTTTAGGAGCCACAACACAAGCACACTTACGCATTGTTGGTCCACACACACACGCAGACAAGAATGTCTTTCTATCAACGCAAGGACTTTAGATTGACTTCCATTCATTTTTCTATTTGTTTCTATATGCTAAAGCTGACACTTACCCTCAACCTAACCATTGGGCCTAACCCTAAACTTAACCTTAACTGAATTCACACCTCAGTCCTAAACCTAACCAAAACGGCACTTCTTCTTATGGGGCCAAAGTTTTTGGCCCCATAGGTAGAAGTGGGTTCTCACATCATACTATTTAATGGGAAAATTAGTCTTACAAGGTCAGAAATACTCACACACAATCTGAATGGTTGGAGAGGAGACAGGGATAGCTATCCCTATCTCCTCTCTCCATCTCATCTCTATATCTTTTGTATAATTACAAGTACGAAAACTTCCTCCCCATTGGTCATATGACTTTTTTATACAACACTCCACAATCACCCGTTCCCAAAAACAATGGATTTTCTCATTTGACTTCAGCCTACTTAATGTCAACTAACAGATAAAATCTCAGGGTTACAAAGTTACATAGTATTAATACAAATTCAAGCTACACATCATCATATCCAAAAGAATAAATCCAGAGTTTTGGTTGTGTCTTGTGTGCATGTGAAAGATCTTAAGAGCTTGATTTGCTCCATATTAACCCCTCGTCCTCTTTGTGCCACTGAGGTGGAGCTTACTCTGTTGGACTCCTTGCCTTCCTGGATCCTTTCACCAAACCACTTCCTTATCGAGATATTTATTCACTCCACCTTTGTCCACAGTAGTTCCATCATACTCAGCTTTCATTAGCCTTACTGCTCTCTTAGCACTGTTCAGAAACTATCTGGATAGCCACAAGGATGCTATCTAATACATGCCTTTAACATTGTACGTTGTAGAGCAAAGTCAAGACTAGCCATTTACTTTATTTCATACCCTGTAAACAGGTGAGCCTTAGAGTTAGTCAGACTTTATGGCCCGAAGTTCGAGCTATTTAATAATTAGTCACTGATCTATAATGGGAGTTTTTCCATATTGTGTTTTCCTAAAAGTGAGGAACAGCAGCAAAGGCATTTGTACAAGTAACCTGACCTGAGGTCAGTTGGTATTACATTTTTTTGATCCCCTCTTACCTACAAATGCTTGTTTCCGTATTCTCAGTTTTAACCGGTCATTTAATTTTTTTTGTTATTAACATAATTGGTGATAGCAGCTGAAATTGTTGCAGTTCTGTTTCTATGTGTCAAAAGTGTTGTAGATAAAAGTAGACTACCTCCTTGACTTCATTTATAAAAAAAGCCAAGCTCTACTTTAGCATCTGGAGAAAAAACATTTGGTGCTTAACTACAATTACAGAAATTGTAAGATGGATTTAGAAAACTAGAACCTCTCAACAGACGTGGCAACAGATAACTCCAAAAAAGGAACCATTTTAAGAAACAGTTCATGAAAGCCAATTTTTTTTTCTAATCACAATTCTCACCTTTGAAAGTTGGTAGATTGTTTTAATAAACATAGGTGCTGTTAACAACATTCCTAGAATAAATACTTTAAACAGAATCTTGAGGAGCAGTTTTCTGCTTAAACACATTTTGGAAATAAACTGCACATGCACAAACCTCATGTATGAACACTTGTCCACTGTCATATACATAAACTGAATCCTCTAAAAATGTTTCATCAGAATTATGTGACTTCAAATTTGCTCCTTCCTGGAAGTTGATTAAAAGGAAAGTTGAGGTAATAATGATTTTAACATCAGCGTATTTTTTTTTTTCTTCATTTCAATCTTGGCAACATGACTAAAAACAAAACAGAATTTTAGGAAATAAAACTAGCATGTGTTTTGGTCCTTTCACTTCCTCTATATATTTTCATCATAGCTGTCCATTTAAACAAAACATTAATTTGGGAGGATACTCGTGATTTAAACATTTCATTGATTTTTCAGAAGGGAATGTTTGAAGTGTGCTTTATTCATTTAGATGCAAAAAACTGTACCACCAATTATTGGATACAGAAATGCAAACATTGGAAATGTTAATTCAGCAACTTCAAAACCCTAAGAGCTAATCATGTGTGATGAGTTCAATCAAAGTGCCTTGTGGATATATCGATAAACCACTTACTTCAGTGGCTACATTTAAAACCACACAGAGGATACCAGTCTTCCTCTTATATCTAAAAACTGCGATGGCAGCAAAGATATTAAGAGCTTCGCTCAAACTCTCTTAAACAGTGTTTGTTTCTGTTTTATAGGCTGCACATAAGTCTGGTTATCGGCTGCTAAAAAAAACACCAACCACTGCTTTGACTTTCACAAATACTCGTGCCTCCATCTGCCTCTTTCTGACCACAAACTGAAGAAAGGCTGAGCAGCAAGGAAATAAAAGGTGTGAAAAAACAGGAACCTGTTGCACGTAAGATGAGTGAAGGGGAAATAGAGATTTAAATGCAATGCTCTAACAGGTGAAGCATGAGTCTGCGGCTATGCAGATGGGAAAAGTAACACTGACAAAAAAAAGCTGTGATAATATATTTGAGGTTTTGAAAACACTGAATGTCTGTATGAAAGGGTGAATCAAAGATTTAACATTGATAAGACAGAAAAATAGGCTTAAAGTCTTTGATTGTGCTTTCAGAATGATGAGCTGCTGATAACGTCTTTCATTCATTATTCACCCCGTTAGATTTGACTTTTTTGTCAAAAAAACTGTTTACAAAGCTTTTAAGATGGTGCTCCGTATCCACTTCCTTTATCTACTTCCTAACCTGGTTCTGATATGTTTTTATTCTTAAAACGGTACACAAATGCAGAGACGAGTAGTGCAACCAAAATCATGTACTTTAACGTTCTTCTAACCCACCTTTTTAATGTGAACATATGTGAGCAATCTTGGTTTCATTGGCAGAAAAGCAGGTTTCATTATGACTAATAATGTCATGTTTTAGTTTCATCTTTGCTGTGCTTTGCATTGGGTCTCCTCTAACCGTTGCTATATTGTATTTAGCAAAAAAAAAACTCTGAGTTGAACACAATTTAATTGAGTCGAACACTATAAACATGCCCAGTGTTGCAGTAGTTTGAAACAAATATTGTTCACAATGTGTACGTGTGTTTCCAAGCCTAAGTGGAAAATGTTTGAAATCTGCTTCTGAACATATGCAGTATGTTATGATTGTGGTCTGTCTATTTGTTCATCAATTCTCCACGTCTCTCCTGCTCTGCAGTCAAGCTCATCTTTCGTGCCTGTGCACTGCTGCTCTGCAGCATTATAAGTTCATGTTATTCACCTGCCTTTTAAAACAGCGCTACCGCAGGCAGATTTATGAAAGCCTTAGAGACACCACGTCCCTAACCTTCCTATAGTATGTCTCTTTGTTCATTCGTTCCTTCCCTTTTCACTTTCTTTCTTGCCTGACTGCCTGAACTTGACCACATTCTTCTCTCCTCAATTGCCTTGCCCTCATTGGACAAATCACTGATCTGTCTGCCTAATTCTGTCTCCACGTTCTCGACCCTGTTTCTGTCCCTCGACCGTCAAGCCCTGTTTGGCCCATGGGTCTCGCCTGTCCCATGATCCTGATTTACCTTGCTATTAAAGCAATCTTCTTCAGCTCGTCTTTAACCCTCAGTGATGTCATCACTCTCCCACTAGTCAGAGTCCGCTCAGTCCTCAGCAAACACCAAAATGGTTTCTCACCCTGCAGACATTTCTGACCATGTTGCTGGTGGTTTCCTATTATAAATTTAAGTTACTATGTGAACCTTACAATTATTCCACTTTGCTTCTGAATTAACTCTCAGGTCCCCCGTCTTAACCGTTAAGCTGCAGCTATTTTCATAACATTTAGAGGGTGCTTCACCCCTGCATTTAAGTGGTTCACCTGTATATATTCTTTGACTTGGTATTATCGTCTATGTATATTGTCTTCACTGCCAATTGACTCGTTTCCTCACTTCAGGACATAACCTCAAACATAGATGAAAGATTTTGATTGACAATACACAAAGAAATCGTCTTTTTTTTAATTTTTTTTATTGATCATTTTTGCAAGTATGGTTAGTGCATAAGGCTAAAAAACTAGAACAATTTGTTATACTTTTGCTTTAAATGTTGAACGCAAGCTCAAAAGAACAGCTCTTCAATCAATGCCTGATCTCGTTCATAGTCTTAAGCTCCAAAGCTCCAAGAGACAGCCGGTTGACATGCATACGTTTAATGCGCTTCAAATAAATAATGTGGATGAATAATGACAGGGACAAAGAAACTAGGATTACTGGGAGGGAGGAACTGATAACTAGAAAATAAACAAGAGGATGTTTCAATAAAGATCAGCAAGTAAACGCGGCAAGCAGAGTGGAAAGAAGATTTATTGGGAGAACTGTCTCAGAGGTGAGACAGAGGAAGCAGACGGAGAGGAACGCAGGCACGGTGAAACAGATGAATAACCAACAGGTAACTTGGTAACATGGTGAGAAACACGCAGGATAATCCAGAAGAGGGGGGTGAAGGGAGGATATAAATTTATATGCTGTGAGAGTGAGAGGCAGAACAATGGAAAGGGACTGATAACTAAACAGTTTCAGCTGTGAGTGATAATCAGGATGCAGGCTGAAGCAAAGAGAGAGAGATAGTGACAACGGAAAGGAAACGGGGGATCACAGCTAGGGAAAATAATGCGTAACTAAAGCAGTGGCAAAGCTTTACAATAATATAATGAGACAAACTAAGATAAACACAGAAACCAAAACAAACAACAACCCATGACCATAATTTCAGTTCTGTCTTCGTCAGTCTGAGTCCAATCAAAATAAATATTTAACAGCAGCTGTATTCTCATTCTAGAGTGCTTTAAATTTTCTGTCATCCATTTTATGTTTAGTAGTTACTTAAATTGAAAACTGAAAACATATACATATAGGGAAAAAGTATCATTACAGTTTTACCTTCACAAGTGAAACCTTAAATATATATATAAAAAAAAACATCACATGGCACAGTGAATTTAGCGTCTACTCCACTGGTAGTTTACAATGTATAATAAAAACCTGGCAACTTGTAAAGCTTTAAGTTCTTTAAAGAAACAGTTGCATGTCAACATAACAATAAATGAGATGTTCCTGAATTGGCATGTAAACTTTGCTACAAGGATTGTTTACAGAAAAATATATAAATATAACTCTTTAAAAAAAAAATTATTACAAATTACCCCACGTGACTGGCCAATAGAACCGTACATCATCTCTTTCACAAACATTGAAATTCCTGTGCTAAACCCTCGTGCTGCAATAAATCTGATGCAACATCTGAAAGAAAATATTTCTAAAGTGCAAAATATAATCGTTCATTTAATTGAACGAAAATGACATTTTCCAAATGACTTAACATATAGAGAAATCCCACTGAAAATGTCTAAAATCAATTCTGATGACTGATGAACGTTTGCACCCAGTGACAATGTCAAAACATTGGACTAGGCATTTCTCTTAAGGACGTTTCTTTTAAATTGGTTTTGAATCTGAAACACAGTTTGTACGCAAATTAAACCGGTGAGTCAATCTCATGTTGAGTGTATCATAAATCTCGGAAATGCCATGACCTCGAACCTTCACATAGTCACATCTTCACACTGTGTCTGATTCACTTCATTAAGGTAAGGCGGTGGTACAGGTTTGTCGGAGCTAAAAGCAACAGAGAGTGGTTTGATCAATCTGCCAAAAAGACCAAACTAAAGCACAGTTGAGGAAAAGTTCACATTAAAATGGCTTGATTGTTTGGCCAACATGTAGAAACCCTGTTGAAGAATGATTTGGGTTTTGTTTTTCCTGTCCATGTTGATCTGCATTAAAGTTTTGGTGATTTGGTTTTCTAGAAGTTGCTAAGAGTCTTTTGAACGCGGTCTGCAAATTTGCATTGGAGAACTAAGCTATCTATTTTTTTTTTAAATAACAATAAAAATGTGTCTTATTTTTTTCAAAGCATTTCTTAAATACACAAAGTCTATGGTTTACTAAGTTGGAAAATGTTAAATCCCCCTCAAAGCAAATATTCAGCATGTTAAAGCTACTCCCCAATCTCATAGAAAGGCGTTACGTTTGACATCTCGGTTCTTAGTGTGGTGCTTCTGTCTCTCCTCTCTTGTTTCCTCTGTGGCTCCTCTGTGGCGCCTCTGTGGACCTGGATTGTATCTGCCACATTACTGCTAAAACTGTGGCCTGCAATATCTGACTGGTACAATTCGGTAAGTTATTTTACATCTTTTCTTTTTCAAAATATAGCCCTATAGCCTCAGTACCTAAAGAGCAGTTTTTGAGTTTAACTGAGGAGATGTTTTTTATTAAAAAAATTTTTTTTAATGTACAGCCTACGTTAATCCTATTCTGCCCATGTTTTGTCAATAAACTACTATAAATGGAGCTGTGATCCAGCGGTTGTTCAGCTATGTGATTTCAATTCTGAAAACTTTGCAGCCAATAATTTTTATGATAAGGGATAAAAAAAACTGTTTTGTAAAATACAGGATAAAAATAGCTAATTTTACTTGCTTTCAGAAAAATAGCAAAAAAGAATACATTAAAATAAATAATATCCTATAAAAAAATATTTTATTCAAAAAGTTTTTTGAATGAGTATTTTTTTTTCTTCTTTGCAAGCAGCAGTCCAGGCTTGATCTAAAAAAAGTATTTAGAAGCTAAAATGTATGCATAAATATCAGCAACAAATTATTTTGAATTAAATTATTTAAAGATAATTTTATGTATATTAAAAAGTGTCACATTTCTCCTTTTTGAATGATACAAATTTGACATTTCAATCAAAATGCATCAAAGTCGTTGAGTTTGTGTATGACAGACAGAGTGCACCCCCCTGTGGTTGAATCCAAACAAACCAAACTAGTGAAAACCTTTCTTCTTTCTTGCAGATGTGAATGATGGGAGGTGCCATAAATCCATCACAAGAAAGTCAGTGGTGGAATTATTTTGTTGATGACTTCGGTAATTATTCTTATAATGGAACCGACAATGAGTATGAAGGTGACGTTTGTGACCTAGAAGAAAGCAGTGCTTTTGAAGCGTTGTTCATACCAATTCTGTACTCTGTGGCGTTTGCTGTTGGGGTCTTGGGGAATGGATTGCTGCTGGGAGTCCTGTTTCAGAGCAGGAAGCGTTGGAGTGTGACCGACACCTTCATCCTTCATCTGGCTATATCAGATATCCTGCTTTTGTTGACGCTGCCGCTCTGGGCTGCACAGGCAATCAGTAAAACTGGATGGGAATTTGGTCTAAACCTTTGCAAAATTACTGGAACTGTTTTTACGGTAAAGACAATTTCCATAAGAGTAATATCTTGCTTATAATTCTAAATGGTTCCGGGATTAAATTTTTTTTCTATTTTTTGTTTCAGATCAACTTCTACTGTGGGATTTTTCTTCTGGCCTGCATCAGTATTGATCGTTATCTGTCCATTGTCCATGCTACCCAGATGTACACCCGAAGGAAGCCCTGGATGGTTCATATGAGCTGCTTGGTGGTTTGGCTGTTCTCTGTGCTCCTCTCCGTCCCGGATTTGATTTTTTTGAAAAACCAAATGAATGATAGATCAAACAGAAAAAGTTGTGTTCGCCAGATGTCTCTATCTGAAAAAATGTCTGTTCGCTGGCTTTACCACATTGTTGGCTTTCTGCTTCCTTCTGCCATCCTGACCTTCTGCTACTCCAGCATTCTGTTGCAACTGCAGTGTGCCTCCCAAAGCATCCAAAAACAGAGGGCTTTCAAAGTCATAATAGTTGTGGTGGCAGCTTTCTTTCTCTGCTGGACACCATATAATATTGTTCTTTTGTGTTCCACAATTCAACACAACAACAGTATCTCAAGCTCATGTGACACCCAAACATCTCTGGACAAAGCTCTAACTGTGACAAGCTCTTTGGGATACCTTCACTCCAGCCTCAATCCCATCCTCTACGCCTTTGTAGGTGTGAAGTTTCGCCGTCAGCTGATAAACATCCTAAAGTCTTTGGGTTGCAAGCTGAAGATGAGCATGAAAGCAGGGTCTACCTCCAGGAGAAGCTCCATTTGGTCCAATTCTGGAGAAACCTCCAACTCGATTGCAATCTAAAAGACACTGAAAGATTATGTATGTATGTATGTATGTATGTATGTATGTATGTATGTATGTATGTATGTATGTATGTATGTATGTATGTATGTATGTATGTATGTATGTATGTATGTATGTATGTATGTACATAAAAACAACTTTTGACTATGTTAAAACTGACATGAAGACCAGGTGTTCTAAACATTGGTTTATTTACTGTTTTACTGTAGAGTTTCTCGAGGTTAATAGTGTGTAACCAGCCTAAAAATGTCAGCATAACTTGGTGTTACATTTCTGAGTGACAAGAAAACTGGTTCATTTTTTTATACTTAAAAAAACGTTTGTATATAATTTCTTCTTTTACTACATTGGATTGCTTTATGTTTAGAATTGATGTTTAATAATAGAGAAATATGTCTTTTTATACTTAACTTTGACAATTTTTGACAATGCAGTTTATCATGAGGACTACTGAAGAGTAATAGAGTAATAAAAAAATAAATAAAATATAAATGTTTCTGCAGTCTTTGTTCATAAAAAAACAAAAACAACAACAACAAAAACAACAACCTAAGAAACAACAACACTATTTTATTTGTACTGCTTACCAAACAGCCCTCTAAACATTTGAAGATGGCTTAGGAACAAGCGAGGCCAAACAGGATGGAGACAATAAGACTATTCTCAAAGTCTGTATGATCAAACTTTAAATAAAGAAAAACACAGTGTTTCTCTTTTCAAAATATATATTCTAGCTACATAATAAGACAAAAATTCTGAATAGGCATATCAGAAATGCTCTTTCATAACAGAGACAGAAAGAAAGAACTTAGACAATATCTAACTTAAATATGTTTCAATTTACTGCCTATGGTTCAACCTGACATTTATCCATTAGATAAATGTCAGGTTGAAATGTCACGATCAAGTATATAAACAACTACTCTTATTCCATTGGGTGGTTTAGATTCAATTTCTGAAATATGGAGAGGATTGGAGCCCCATCGTGCATACAGAGCTGTGATTAAAGCCGCTGCCGCTGCATTAAAGAGGCGTCTACTAAGATGCTTCTGTTCTCTAATGGTTTTCCAGTTGACTCTAATGGAGATCTGAAACTTTCTGGGAGAAACAAAAAATCCCTAATAGTCTGGAAACACTTTGGGAAACCCCCAAAATGAGCGAGAAAGTCTTGCTTAAAAAGATCATATTGAGGTTTTCCCCTCATCCACCCATCCATTCATTCATCATATATATCTGGTGCTTATATCCGGTGGCCATTAGGCAAGAGAAATAAAACAACTCAAAAAAAGTTTAGGCTCCATTAAACTTTTCTGAAAAATCATGAAGTGACATTTTAAATAGCACATATTTAGCTTGAACTATGTTTTTTTTTTGTATTCCCAGATGGTATCATATTGTTGCCTTTCAGGGAAAAAAATCCCATTACCCTTTTTGTGGTCTGGTCGGAGTTACGTCCCACAAACCACGAAATTATTTATCATTTACAGGAAAAAAGGATTTTTTAGAAATCCCACAAGCTCACTTGAAGATCAATTGTGTACACATGTAAATAAATATTAGCTCTTTTCAGCTTACCTTTTCTCCGCTGTTGGAATAAAACAACACGTCTGGACTGGTTTCTGGTCTTCAAGTAACTAAAAAGACAAGAAATCTGACAATGAATCAGATATAAAATCACGATGAGGAAAGTAATGAAACAAACCATGAAATTTCCCTGGTAGCGGTGCTGGTCAAGCAGGAGGTGGGCGGGAAATGGGGGGTTGTTAGAGCATGAATGACTGGTTCCTCCTTAAATGTCCCTGTAAACTAACCAGAATACTTTCCATTTGAGCCGTGTTTGTGTGACCTATAGAATCCAACAACGGGTTGGTAAGACATTTTACACAATGTTGTATTTAATGTACCTGATTTGATTTTCATCAAATTAATTCTCTCATAAAATTGTATTTGATACATTTAGAAAATGAAATGTGTAGGTTTCTTTTAGAGTAAGTACTTAAATAGATCTGTATGAACTTGTTATTTTGAAAAATCCACACTACACCTTAAAGGTAGTTTTGCTGTGGTATCACAGTTGAAAGTTTCAGGTCTTTCTCAGTGAAGTTTGATTTGTAGTTCTGTGGTTCAGAAACATGCATGGTAATTAAGTAGCAGTTTTGCTTTGACTGTATTTTTCTGGTGCTCACCTGTTTGATGTAGCCGACGTCTCTTCTTGCTGTCATCAGTATTAGCTGGAAAGTATTTTCACACCTTTAACTCTACACTCAAAATATTAGGTATAGTAAAAAAAAAGCAACATAATTTGTTAACAGCGTTTTCACCAAAATATTGAAGGCACAAAGTTCTTGTGCATTTTATGGTCGCAGATCTTTGATTAGGTGGAAGTACATCTTGATTCAATACAAAGTCTTAAAAACCCACAAATGGATCCATTTTGCTTGACCGACTTTAGAGTTTAGGTGTTATCATACACATATCACTTAAAGTTGTTGTTCGCAGTTCGGATCTGCGTTTCTCTGCAACATCTACCATCCATACTTCCTCTTTCATGCGTATACTATTTTCACTTCTCCATTTTAACCCAATATTTCCTTCCATAGTGCAGTGACCCTTTCATTTTATAGTTACCTTGGGTAGGATTTGTGGATTGTTAACTTAGTAGATGCTCATTGGGGGCAGATATTATGGTATATGCAGGATTATTTTCCACTCCCTAACATATGTCTATAATTTGTCAGGGGAATCACCATTGTTACGTACTGAAACATGTATTGTATTCAGATCAAAACAGCTGAGTTTTTAGTCACTTGCTCTAAATTTAATAGATATATAATAGATGAACAGATGAGGAGGAAAATACCTTGGCGTTCTCATTTATGCAGTGGCTGGAGCCATCAACACTAAGTACCAATCTGACTTTCTTACAGATCTAAATGATGGACGCTGCTGTTAATTCATCAAATGAACAACCATGGTGGGGCGATCTTGTAGAGGATTTACCTGAGGACTATGGCAACTATTCTTTTTATGAAGACAACAGTTATGAGGAAGGGGACGTTTGTGACCTGACCACGGGAATTCATTTTGAGTCCGTGTTCGTTCCAGTTCTGTACACCGTTGTCTTTGTTGTTGGAACTGTGGGGAATGGATTGTTGACAGCCGTGTTAATAAAGAACAGGACGACCCGGAGTGTGACAGATACCTTCATCCTTCACCTGGCTTTGGCGGATGTCCTGCTTCTGCTAATGCTGCCGCTCTGGGCTGTACAGTCCGCTAGCCCGGTTGGATGGTCCTTCGGAACCCCTCTCTGCAAGACAACTGGAGCTGTGTTCACAGTAAGAGTTGTGCAGTGAGGAATATCATCTTTAAGTGCAAATATTTTATACATTCTGCCTTCTTTCTACTCTTAGATCAGCTTGTATTGTGGGATTTTCCTCCTAGCATGCATCAGCCTGGACCGCTACCTCTTCATTGTCCATTCTACCAAGATGTACACTTGCAGGAAACCCCGGGTGGTTCAAGTTAGCTGCTTGGTGGTGTGGCTCTTATCCCTGATTCTCTCCATCCCTGACTGGTACTTTTTAGAAGCCGTGGAAGATATTCGTCGAAGCAGAACAGAGTGTGTCCATAACTATTTAAAACTTAGCCAAGAGTATTCGTACATCTTTAAAATGGCGGCACGGTGGCTGTACCATACTATGGGATTTCTACTACCTTCGTTCATTTTGCTTTTTTGCTACTCCCGCATCCTACTGCAGCTGGGGTGTGGCACCAAACGCCTCCGAAAGCAGAGAGCCTTCAAAGTCATAATAGCCGTGGTGGCAGTTTTCTTTCTCTGCTGGACGCCACTTAATATCACAGTCATTGTGGACACAGTCCATGAAAGCAGCGGGGGTGGAAAAGCATGTGGAACAAGGACATCTCTGCAGATAGCTCGGCTAGTTACCGAGAGTTTGGGATATCTTCACTGCAGCCTCAATCCCATCCTGTATACCTTTGTGGGTGTGAAGTTCCAACATCAGCTGCTGAACATCCTGAGGTCAATTGGCTGCAAACTAAAGAAAAGCTTTAAATACGACTCTGACTTTCGGTTTCAGTCGGTTGACACATCTAACTCCATCCCAATCTGACAGGCCCTATCATATCATCATAGAGAGAAGAAGACGTGCGCGCTCCCGATATCAGGGGGCGTTACTGGAAATGAGGTGGCGCATGCGCAGTGTTGCGAAAATGAGAATGAGCTGAAGATCCTCTACTATACCTTTAAAGTTCTGGAGAAACCACAGACCTTTTTTGTAGCCATCAACAAGGTCAATGTTACAACGTTTTTCAGGCCCAGCCAATAAGCATACAGTTTTAAATGTTAGTGGTGTCAGCAGAGCAATTTGGGCTCTTAGTATTTGTCTTTTTAATTTGATCCACAATCTGCTTTGGATCATTGTTCTGTTTAAATGCTTGATTATCCATGTTTAAACCGTCTGACCAAAAGTTTCCCTTTGTGTCTTTTAATAGTTCTCAAATACTATGATACACGTGTCAATGATAAGTTAATTCAACCTTTTACAAAAACTGTACATCCAACATATTTAGACTGAAATAAAGCAGTCAGCAAGCAGTCAAAGTTTTTGTATTTTTGGAGGGTTTTGTTGCTTTTCTATATATAATCATATAATCAACATTTAAAACAACACCGACTTTTTATCAGTAGCCAGATTACTTTCTTTAGTACTCACATTTACACCTACTAAATGTAAAAGAAACATTTGTCTTTCCTTTATATGTTTGTAATAAAATAGTTTTTCTATGGAAAATTAAGGATAATAAATCCATGTTCCTTATTATCCGTGTTTGTTCTTAATATGTGATTGAAAATAAAGATGACAGAAATGTGCTAAAAAGCATCTTCCCCTAAAAAGATGCATGGCAAGTAGAAAAGGTAAGAAGTTAGAAACATCAGGCAGATTATAATCATCTCAGAATCCATTATTTCTACAGTGTTTGCAGAGCAGTTATATTGTATGTGCATATCTGGCCAGGTTGCTCTTAAAGTCCTTCTAATTAGTGTTTACTTGCATAAACCAAATCCATATTTCCAAACCCTGTTACTGTTGAGAAAGATTTGACTCTTGGATTTAGGAAATAAATTATAAAAAAACTAATAATAAAATACATACACTTTGAAAGGTTGCTGTGTATTATCTATAAAACATCTGACTTTACCGAATTCTGTTTGAATACTATATTAATCTATTCAATGTGGAATGCTTTTCCAATTATTTTGACAACTATTATGTGTTAACTGCGGAAATAGCGCTGCAACAAAATTAGGTCAAATATGTTTGTATACCTAAGTTAATTTAAAAGCCAGTTTAACGTGCTATAAATACAGAAAGAGAAATGACAATATAACATTTAAGAGCATGAAATTAAGAATTAAGAATTAAGAGACATTTGTAGATCAAATGAAACAAACAGATATGTTGTTTTTAATTTGATCTGCTATGTTGACAATAAGTGGTGATGGTAATTTCCAGAATACTTGTAAAATCTTCTTTTCCACATTCTGGAAATGTAATTAAGGATGAAAAGATGTCTGCGTGTTTGTTAGATCATGATGGTGGTCTGATAGTATATAGAAAATTACCAATTTTTCTCAAAACGTTTTTTGTAATCCTGTTATTTAATTCATATGTTTTTAATCTGAAAGGGTTACAGTTTTTAAATATTTTATACTGTTCTTTGTTGAGCCCTTAATTGTTAAAATTGTGGTGGTTGAGTTGATTTGTATTAGAGTATGTATTTGAATTTTGCTTGGTGCAAATTATTTTAGGAGAGTGAGCAGTGTCTTCAAAATGCAGCTTTTTGGATAATTATTTATCTGCCCCACATTTTTCTGCTCAGCCATGTGCAAAAACCCATCATTTCAAGTTTGCCAGCAGCCAGCAGCATCAGTAAGAAAACAAAAAGATTTACTTAGAAAGATGTTCAAGTAACATCCATTGTTTAATGATAACCATACTTTTTGTTTTGTTATTGTACTAAATATAATTTTTTTCTAATTTGTTTTAACATAAGTACTCTTGATGTTAATTTTAGGATGCTATAATTTACACATCCATATAATCTATATATTAATCTATATATGCATGTATTTTTATGATGTTCCTTTTCCGCTGTTCCTTTTTAAAGTTTTTATCTATAACATTGCACGTTTACGTTTTATTTTAAGGTTAATTCAGCTTGAAAATGTGCCATTAGCTAAAGGATAATTACATCCATTCTTTTATCATTTTTTTTTTTAAATAAGAAGAATTCCTGTGGTCATTTGTCCCCCCAAACAATAATAAAAGGTAACTGTTGTAGGATTTTATTATACAAGAACCTGCACAACTTATTTTATGCATGTTTAGAAAGTTCTCAAAGTCTCTAAAGTTTTTTAAAAGGTTTCCAGTTGAAAGTAAAAATAAGAAACAAGATAAAAGAAGAATGTAAGGTTTCTGTTTCCGTTCAAGTCATTAAATTTTTTTTGCAGGAAACGAAACAAAATGGGAAAAAAAGAAGAAAAATGAAACAGAACATTCTCAACCACGAGTTTCCATTAAAATGGTAAAAATCTTGAAAAGACGCTCTTCTGTACAAAACCAGAAACACGGCCACAGTCAGTGTCTTTCATTATTACATAACCTGCTTACGTGAAAATGAAACCTTCATACAGCAGATTGGAGGGGGGTTCTCTGCAAAAGCATTATGCTCAGATTCAAAATATGTAATTCTTGAAGCCGTTATTAATTTCCTTTAAAAAAACACATTTTTTTTACCAGGTATTTAAAGATAAATTTAGATGTTCATGAGTGTCCACAAACAATGCAATCAGAATAATATACAAGTAACTAATTAATTTGTCCTGGAATGTTTAGCAATACAAGACAAGTAAGCATTTATCTCCTCCATAGACTTAAAAATTAAACAAACATGCTGACAAATAGCTACTTTAGACGAGGATCTATGCAACTGATATCATTAAATTAGGTGATTTATGCTTTTGATATATTTTTTTATATCAAAGCAGAGTGGTTTGAGATTGATTTCCATTGTTTATGTTTAGGACAAAAACCAACCTGCTTATAGGCTGTAGTTGGAGTATGGGTCATTATTTCTGGCTGAGCAGGTTTACTTTGACTAAAGAGAAATTGTATTCAATAGTATGAATAAAAAATAAAGTGTGTTGCAACTTGTGTATTGAATTTGGACCATCTCAACACTGTTTCTTTCCTTGTGAGTGATTATGAGCTATAGGCTTCATGGACAAGCATGCAGTCACTTTCATCTTATTTTATTAAAGCTGCAGTAATGGCCAAGTTTATACACGGTCTACAGAGAGAAGAAGAAGAAAGGAAGCGCAAACAACATGTACAGCACAGTGGACCTCCCCTCGCCTAATTAGTTAAAAACAGGAATCAGTGTTTTTCTTCTTTTGCTCATGAAATGACTCACAGTTTTTTATGTTTGTCTGCTGTCCGTTTGTCATAATATTTAAGCTTCAGACCCACATAAATCGAAGACATGCACATGGAGCAACGGGAGGAACATAATGGGAGAATCAAGCAGTGAGTAGAAGGAAAAACTGAGTATATATGCTGTAAGGATGAGAAGTGGAACAAAGGACATGACTTGATTGCAGAATAAATACAGGTATGTGGTGATTAAAGAGGGAAGTACACTCAGGCAGAGAGAGAGAGAGAGAGAGAGAGAGAGAGAGAGAGAGAGAGAGAGAGAGAGAGAGAGAGAGAGAGAGAGAGAGAGAGATCACAGGAAACAGGAGGTAGGTGTAAACTAGAGAATGAAAACCAAGAACCCAATAATAATAATAATACTAATAAAAATAATAACAACAACAATAATAATAATAATAATAATAACTAGGGCTGCACAGTGGCGCAGTGGGTTGTACTGTTGCCAAGCAGCAATAAGGCTCTGGGTTTAATTACAACCTGGGAGTTGGGTCTTTCTGCACCCAACTCTCCAATCTCCGGGTACTCCGGCTTCCTCCCACAGTCCAAAAACATGACTGTTAGTCTGATTGGGCACTCTAGATTGTCCTTAGGTGTGAGTGTGCGTATGAGTAGTTGTTTGTCCTGTATGTCTTTGTGTTTCCCTGTGACAGACTGGCGACCTGTCTAGGGTGTACCCCTGCCTCTCGCCCGTTGTAAGCTGGATGTAGGTACCAGCAGACCCACCCGACCCCAATAGGGACAAGGGTGTACAAAAAATAGGTGGATGGATAATAACTAAGGAAACAATAAACTATAAATAAGGAAATACAATAAAAAACAAAACATACCCTGACAATTTTGGCCTGTTTTTTTGGTATTGAAACTGTTTCTAACGTTAAATGTATTGCTTCTGTGTCTCCCTGAAATGTACTATGTTTTCAGTTCCCTTGTGAAAATGCTAACTTTTGTCAGAAGCCAACAGGAAGTCATATCTGCTGCCCTGTTTTGTGATCTATAAAATCTCAAGATGTAAGTTTGGTAAGTTATTTTTTATAAAGCTTGCATGTGAACTTGTAATAACTGTGATTTCAAGCTTTGAAAATAATCTATAACAACAAAAACAGTATGAATAAATTATACATGGTTGTTTTCAGTTTACCGTTTAATACGAAAAATCTTAAATTTTTAACAAATTTTTGTTTATCTAACTAAAATATGTTAGTTTGTTAATCAGCCTTCAAAATTAAAAGTTAGAAAAAGATGAAAAAAGAGATTATTGATTTATTTTTGTTTTCAGATCAGTTTTTATTGTGGCCTTTTTCTCCTGGTCCGCTTTATTGTGAACTACTACCTCTCAGTTGTTCATCCTAAAAAGCTCCTCATGCAGAAGAAGACCTGGGTGGTTCATGCCTGGTATGTGGTGGCGTGGATTGTCTCCCTGCTCCTGTCCATCGCAGATTGGATCTTTTTAGAAGATTTACAGGATTTCAGGTCTAAAATGAATATGTGTATTCGTAATTATCTGCAACCTTACATAGATTTAAATATCCTGAAAATGGTACAGCACTGGCTGTACCACATTTTGGGTTTTGTGCTTCCTTCAGTTGTCCTGATCTTCTGCTACTCCAGCATCCAGTGGAAACTGTGGCGGGACTCCAAACGTCGCCAAAAGCATAAAGTATTCAAAAACATATCAGCTGTATTGTTAGTTTACTTTCTCTTCTGGATGCCATTTAATATCACATTCATGGTGGACACAGTTCATCCCAACTCCAGCATTGTAACAGCTTGTGGAACGGCATCATCTCTGGAGAAAGCTCTGACTATAACATGTGTTCTGGGTTACATCATGTTTT
Organism: Orestias chungarensis; assembly: GCA_032876305.1. Taxonomy (NCBI): domain Eukaryota; kingdom Metazoa; phylum Chordata; class Actinopteri; order Cyprinodontiformes; family Cyprinodontidae; genus Orestias; species Orestias chungarensis. The sequence continues at coordinate 1,628,921 of JAVLVB010000513.1, read as the reverse complement.
GCCTAAATCCCATTATGACTTTATCTTTAATAGTAAGTATCGGCATCAGCTGCTGAACATGTGGAAAAAAGCAAATCGCCCCTCAGTTCCCTGACAAGATATATAATAATAAGTGTAGATCAGCTAAAACGAAACACAATGGTGCCTTATATACATATATATATATATAACAATTTATATATAAAAAAATAAAAATCAGGAATCTATCCAACATCTAAAGGGATTTTTTTTTCTCCTTTTAGGGTTAGGGTTATATATATATATATATATAAATTTATATATAAATAAATAAAAATCAGGAATTTATCCAACATGCAAAGGGATATTCTTTTCTCCTTTTTTTGTAGTTTTTAAAAAGTTTTTGTGTACTTCATATTTAAGCGTCACGATTGAGAGACATTTATTGAGTAACGATTGTTTTTTGAACAAGTATATCTTATGGGGAAATCAAAAAGAATCAAATATTTTTTTGATTATTTTAGAGAGGCTTTAGTATTGTTTTTTTGTCTGTGACGGCATTTTCTGTTATGAAACAGTATGCATAAATTTAACATGTTCTATTTCGGCCTAAAAACCAAACCGACATCCGTGGTTCATAAGTTGACTCATAATGGGCTGCAGATAGGAAAGCAATAAGAAATCCACAAGCATCAAACGCCACAGAAACACAGTGAGCAGTGGCGGATCTAGGGGGTGGCTACTTGGGCTGCAGCCCCGGATGTTTCCTCAAGAGATCTGGATGTTCCCCAGATCTGGAATTCACCAAGGGAGTGGCAGCATGCAGAGGAAAGCACCCTGTAGCCTTCCTGTGCAAAGAAAGAAGGGTTACCCTCTCGTCTTTGCTTTAAAGGCATAGGCCAGTGGCGGATATCCAAGCCCAGATCCCGAACCGGGCCGTATAAAAGAAAGTTAAAGTGGTGGGAGAGTGAGGCCTCTAAAATAAACGTAAATCAGGAGAGGGATAAAAGACTACCGTGGTAAAGTTAGTTTAAAGTTGGATATTCAATCTCCGTAGAGTTAGAGCTGTCTCCCTCCTGTGCGGGCCAATACAGGCCAGCCTATTGCGTCTTCGGCTCTTTGCTTTCTCCCTTCTTGGAAACACAGTTGTAGATTTAGGGACCGTCTATAAATTTCCAAACCACTCACTCTTGAGAAACAAAAATTTATGGCTTTCTTGTTGTGGCACACAATAACAAAACAGTACTGTACAATTTTTCTACAGGAGGACACAGGTGAGGCACACTTGCTTTTATCAAAGTTTAATCTATTTTATATATTTTTAATACATTTTTACTGTAAATAATTGTTATATATTATAATAGCTACCAGGTCACGTGTCCCACGTCATAAGAATTAGTGCTAAATTGTTCTTCTAGATGGTACAGATGAGACATCTGTTTTAATACAGGTTTACTATTTATTAATCAGCTAATCAAAGACTGGCCTTTTTCATCCAATTAAAAAATTCCTTCCAAATACACAAGGTTGATTCATACTCTTACACTCACTGACATTTCAGCAGAGCCGCGAGCGCAGACACAGAGCCGAGCGAAAGCTGAGCGAGCCGAGCGAACAGTTTGTCAGACTTGAGCGCGCGCCCGAGGAACCCATGAGCGAGCGAGATTCACACACACACGCCCACAACCATTGCTCCCCCAGACAGCTCCGTGCCCGCAAACCTTACGGCACAAAAACCAACTTAATTTTTACAGTACAAATATAAAACTTTCTTCAATAGCTCCAAAAATCTAAATGCATTGTTTTTTTATGACTTTTGGGAAACATTTGTTTGGATGTTTGATATTGTAATTCTAAAAACGGGGTAAATTCATGGTTGTTTGCTGTACTTTGAAGTGTGTCTGCATATTTGAGTGTAGACTGTTCTGATAATACACACATAGACCATTATGTGGTGAGTCTTGCTGTCAATTTATTTATATTTGTAGATCTTTCCCTATAAAAAGCTGTCGCCATTCAATGTGAATCCAGGAGTTTCCAACAACTAGGTCCACACTTGTGCACTAGTAAACTAAGTGGTCTGTCTTGTCCGTGCATGTACAAGTATGAATGTGTGCCGGCAGCTCCGTGGTTGATCAGCTGTCTCAGTGTGTGAGTGTGTTTGAGGGCCATCAAGAGTCTGGCCCAAGGGCCTCTGACTTCTCAATTCAGCCTTGCGGATAACAATGGAAATCAGAAGCAGTCAACTGCACCACCAGCAGAACCAACGGCTGCTGCTAAACAGACTGATGTTCCAGGTATGTGAAACTTTGACTGATTTTGAGACGTTATTTGTCCCGGCTGCACGGGTAAAGAGAAGATGCACCTCCACGCGTGCTCCGACGAACGCGCTCGCATCTGGTCATCTGCAGTAGCATCAGCCCGTAAAACCAACACAAACAAATGCTGTTTCAGGTTTGTGACTGTGCAGGTCTAATTTCATGGTATTTTATTAAGATCTAGACCAACTGCAAATGAAACTTTTCATGAGATAACTGATTTTTTTTATTTGAGATGTACATTGTTAGATTTATTTGGTAATAATGAGTTGATAGGGTGAGATGTAACTATTTTTAGTTGATTTGATGGAATGTTGGGATTTGGTTTTGCAGATAACACAGATACATGTAGGGCCGACCTGCCAGGGACAGCATCAAGTGGACTACCAGATACTGATCTGGGGACCCCGGAAGGTGTCCCTCCCCCAGTAGCGCCTCAGCCAGTTTGGTTCCCAGCAGAGAGCATTTAACAAATGTTGGTTTTAGCTATATAAATTGCTGGATTACTCTGTAACCAAGAACTCCACATTTTGCAATGATGCAAAAATGTGAATTTTGTGTGCGAGGCAGAAAAGGAAAAAAAAAAGGTGGAAAAAAGAAATCGGCATCTGCCCCCTCAGAGCTAAGCCCCTGATCTCCTAGGATCCTAGAAATCTCCTCTGACAGTAAGACTGTAACCAAAATAATAAGTAATTTAAATACTAGCTAAATAGCGCCAACATGTGGCTCCACCAAACTGCACAACTAAATGGTCCACAGCAATGTAACTCTTTTTTTTCAGTTTAGTAAAAATGTCTTGGCTATTTTTTTCTCTTTTTCTTTTTCTTTTTTTAAATGAGCAAAGCATTTATTGGCAGCGTTAATCATAGCAATAACAGGAGCAGCAAACCCTGCACTGACGTCTACTTGAGATAAAAAAAAACGTTCCTCCTTTCTCAGAGATGTGAATGAAGGAAGCTGCTATAATTAATCAGATGGACACTCATGGTTACCGGAGGTGGTAGATTACTCAGCTCAGAACTGTAAGAACTATTCTTTACTGAAGACTAGGGTAGCTTAGCGCCTGCACGAGAGTATGAATTTGAAAAACAGGTTTTATCAAAAACAACTACATTAAGACTCAGACATGCCTTTTATGTCAGTACATTAACTTTCTGCAACAATGTCTTTACTGGCCTCTGTAAATAAATTAACTCAAGAAGCAGAACCTCATTCAAAATACAGTTACCAGAGTCCAGATGGATCAAATCATATCAGTAAATTACAGTCCTGGTTCTATATTTGTAAAAGAATACATGTTTGCTGATTTTTGTTGTTTGAAGAACTGAACTGAATTCATAGGCTAAAAATCCATTTCTCAGTTGCTTGGAAAGTGAGAAACATGCAGTCCCGTAAATGTTTAGAAAGCTGCTGAGGCATTTTTTTTTTTCAAGGACCAGAACCAAAACAAGTGAAGCCCTTTCAGTTTCTAAGCTAGTGAGCTCTGAAAAAAATAAAAACTCCATGAAAACCTGAGATAAGCAAGAACGGTTAGTTACCTCAAATCCGGGCTAAAATATTCGTATTCACAACAGCTTTTTTAAATAATTTGCCAAGTTCATTTTTTTACTGTTTGATTCAAGAGATTTAAGATTACAGTTGTTAAAAAAGGTAACTTTAAATTATACGTTTTATTTTTATTCTTGTTTTTACTGAAAACGTGTATATTTGTTTACCTTCTTTAAAGCAAAATCTTTTCAGTCTTTTCTTTGAAATCTTGCAAAGCGCCATAGATAGTCTCGTCTATGAAAGTTGCTTTACAAATCAACTTGGCTTGTCCTTCTTTCTCTACTCGTTGCTGCTTGTTGTGGAAATCCTGAAGAATGCATTAAAATCAGGAATAGTATTAAAGAGCACAAGGACCTGGAATGACCTGCATTAGCACAAACACATTCCTTCTTCACCTGGTTTTCCAAAATATCCTGCTGCTGCTGCCGCTGTTCGTTCACAAACGTGTGCTTTGATGGATTGAGATTTTTATTTTTTTTCCCTACATAACAGAAACAAAGAAGCAATTTTCACTTCTCCAGGGGAAAAAAGATCAAGTAACTGGCCTTAAAACTTCCTAATGAGTTTTTTGGTCACAGATTTACAGGAATTTCAAAGCAATAAAGCATAGAGTGTGTAGAAATAATTATTTTAGAACTAAAAACAGATTTGTTTTAATTAATTCACACAATAAATTAACTGTGAACAATCAATGGGGTGAACAGGACATACTTCTTATGCAATCAGTTTCCATGTATTTTAACTGCCATTTTCAGACTCACAGCACATCTCGGGGACATTAGGTGCATGGAATGCATCACATATTATGGGATGTAGCCCATATTATAAATGAGAGCCAAACATTCTGGCTTGAAACTTTGTTCTTGGGTCTACAAATCATCTCTGGTTCCACGCTGGTGGAAGGATTTCACATGCACTATCAGAGCATCAGATTCTCTGTCAACCTTCAAGAAATCCTTGAAGACTCAGCTCTTCAGAGAGGATCTCTTGCTCTGAAAGCTCTAAATGCACTTTTTACTTCCAGGATACTCCAGGTAACTCATTATTTGTAAACTGTGTTGTAGTTCAATGTTAAGCCCTCTCTTGTAAGTCGCTTTGGATAACACCGTCCGCTAAAGGCATAACTGTAAATGTGAAGGCAATGCCACTTTGTATGAGTACCTTTCTCCCTCCCTAGCCTGGAGAGATATAATGACACGGCTCCACTGTGATTGAGTTCCTAACCAATCTGGTTTTAATTGTGGTCTGGTACAACAGAAACTTCAACAGAATTCTCAGAAAAACATGGCAGCAAACGAACTAAACGCACAAAGTCAGATTGAAAATGGTTTCTGTTTTACACTGGTGTCAGTAATACAGGCTGCAACATCTTCATGTGACGATGCCCATGGTGGAGGTGGGATACGATAGTCCACTAAAACAACCAGAAACTTTCACTTGTCTTTTTTTATTCTTGACTGTGATTTCATTGCTATGAATTTACAGATACACAGATTTTTATGGGACGATCTGATGGAGGAGTAATCTTAAGTAGCATGATTGGACTCTAACTTAACTGGTTAAAAAAACATGGATTTTCCCTTTTCTTAAAGTGTAAATGATGGACGTGTCAGCAGGGAGGTTGATGTTTGAGTCAATTCATCAGGTGTCCAGTAGGAGTCATCAGTCCTCGGATGCTGGAGCTTCCTTCACAGGTGCATCCTATTTCCCCAGACGAGCCAAGCAGTATAAGAGGAGTGGGGAGCCGGCTATTCGTCGCCTGAGTATTATCTACCACTGGTAACTCGATCCTCAGTGCCCCCTGCG
>JAVLVB010000513.1:1609040-1619630 GCA_032876305.1 Orestias chungarensis | reverse complement strand
TATATATATATATATATATATATATATATATATATATATATATATATATATATATATATATATATATATATATATATACCACTTCATTTTCATTTCCAGCTAGGTTGCATAGTTTATGATAACTATAAATGTAGCTGTTTGATGCACAAATAGATAGTAGAATTGATATATTTGATATATTTGAGAACAGATTTAAAGTAGGCTTATATTAGTAAACGTCTCATTAAGCACTGTTCAACCCATTTAAATGGAAATACTGTTTCACAAGCCTAACAATACATGGCTGTCCTCTTAAAGTGACAGGCAGGATAAGAATTATTCAGAGACGGCCAAAAGGTCAAGCTGAGGAATTCATTAACTTGACAACCTTTAGTCTTTATGGAAGAGATCCAAGAAGGAAGACATGTTTAAAAGAAAGTCATAAGAAACCCCATTTGAATGCAAGACAATTAGTGGATAAACATGTGCAAATAAAGGTGTATTTAAATATGATTTTGGGGTGGGGGGGGGGGTTTCCTGCATTGGAGCAACACAAACGGTGTAGATAGTTAAAAGGAAAACAAACACACACACCCTTCTCACACTCGAGTTAAAAGTGTTAAAATATCTAAACAGCAAATAAAAACAATTAAAATCAAATAACCCTAAAAAATATAGCAATAAATAAAGACAGCAAGACTAAAAGTAGACATAAAAGATGTACTGGAATAAAACAAGATAACATAAATTATTAAACAAAAGGATTACAAATTTGAAAACACAGTCAAAAATAAATATATATATAAATAAATATATAAATAGATCAAATTCAGGTAAAAGCTAAAGAGGTGGGTCTTGAGCCTCTTCATAAAACCATCAACTGTCTGTGCAGCCCTGAGGCTCTCAGGCAGGCTGTTCCAAAGATGAGGAACCATAATGGTGGAACCAAGTCTCCCCATACATTCTGGTCCTGACTTTGGGAACAGTTGAGAGGCCGGTACCAGAAGACCTCAGGGTCCACGAGGGCTCATAATTTAAAAGGTCCCATAAATAAGAAGGCCCAAAACCATTAAGACATTTAGGAACGACTTAAATGATGTGATTGTTTAAAACGTAAAAAATCAACAACATGTATTACAGTTTGTGTTTTAAGCAGGACAAAATTAAAAGTTTAAAAGTTTTTGGGTACATAGATAGTTTTCTAATGCTAAGTAGATCGAACGTTTTGTCGTATGAGGACATTTGCTGGATTTGCCATGGTTCCATTGTTTTTTTATTCATGTTAAGTGCATTTAACTTTACATATGTGAGGCATTTATTTCAGGAATTAAGATAGCTTTCTGGTGGAGCTCCCATGGAACAACAAGGTGGGACTTATCAGATTTAAGAGGCTGACCGCAAAAACCCTTCAAACCAGATGAAACAGTGTAGTAGTCATCCTTCTGTCACGTTCTTCTAGTTGTAATGAGGAAATCAGACATAAATATAGTGATGAAGTAGAAACTGTGTCGAAAAGCGGAATATGTACTGTTATTTATGGACTGTTGTTTCTTTAAGGCCATAGCTCTGGCAGGAAATGGTAACTATGACTGACTTATTATAAAAAGCAACAGAAAATAAATGTCACTTACGTATAATGTATGTCAGATGTTGCTGCCAAGTACTATTTTTATTTTTATGGGAAATCAACTGTAAGCAAAGTTAAATGACACATATCTAGCTTTGCTCCTTTCATAGCTGTTCAGGACGTTCCACAAGTAATTTACATGTAGCCATGGTTATTACAACAGATAATACAGATTTGGTTTGCAGGCAGTAACTTGCAAAATGATTATGGGATTAATAGAGTTTCGTTGTTTCAGGGAATCTGCTTTAATCCCCTGCAGACTTCTCCAAAGTCTCTGTTTCCCACCCACCTAACAAATCATGGCCTCAAACACAAAGCACACCACAGTCCTCTCTCCCACTGACAAAGCACCACTATAATGAAGCTCCAGCAGCAACACACAGCTCAAAACCGCTGGCGTCTCGACGGGGGCTACAGTCACCTGACAAATGACATCAGTGTCTCCGCTTTCTTTTTTTTAAGACAAAAAAATCTAGTAAAAATTCCTCCCTACAACACTAGGCTCAAAAGCAGAGAGCTGCGCAATAGTGGAAAAGATGTCAAGCTGGTTTACGATGAGAACAGAAAATAAAGCAGAGCACAAAAGGGAAAGCGAAACAGTTTATTGGGTGTAACCATTTGAACACAAATAGCTGAAGCTTTTCAGTCCTACATGGATAACAAGTAAAGTATTATTTTAATGTGGGAATAACACTGATATGAAAAAAGAGCTTAACGATCCTGGCTCTAGTTTTCAAACACTATAGCAATCAGAAATATTTAACCTCCAGAACACGACCAGGCGTTTTCCAAGGACTAAGAAATCTGATGTGAATTACTTAATTAGTCTGACTAAACATTTTTATGGTCTGAAGACAAAACATAATTAATCGTTTTGAAAGGTCCTTTATTTGCTTTATCTGTAATGAACATTCAAGGTGATTTGTAATCATCGTAAATATGAAAAAAAGAGACGAAAAAAGGTTTTCGGAGACGCTTTAATCCACTAATAAAAAAAAAACAAGAACAATCTGGACCAGGTCAAATGATGGGGAAAATTCCTATTTGGAGGTAAGTGAGTGAGGATTTTTTTCAGTAACAGGAACTGCAATCTTGGCCCTGTGCCTGTCACGTGTTGCTTCCTGTTAACAGAACATTTTGATTAATGGACTTTCCAGCAAGTCAGTGACCAGAAACCGACATCCTAGTCTATTTAGAAAAAAATAAGAAGTACATGAGCGACTTTAGGCACAAGATTAAAACTGGACGGACATGTTTCACATGTAAACAAGGTAGTTCCATTAAAATCTAGAGCCGGTGCTTCACAAAACACTGAAGCTGGAGGAACGGGAGAAGAACGAACACGTGATAATAAATAAACACATTTTCATTTGAACGTAAGAGTTACATCTGAAAAACTCCCATGCACCAAAACATGTTTTTGTCATGTATTGTCAGTTTCCTTCATCCACATCTCTATAGAGCCTTGTGGGATAAAGAGGTTGAACTTTTCTGATCGCAACTGCGTTTAGTTTAAAACATGTACTGACACTTGTGTACTTAGTACATATAGAATATTATATATTACCATTCATTGGAGGTGCAACCATAACAAATTATATATATATTATATATATATATATACACTTGTTTATTCAAAAAGACATGCTTTAATTGGGCAACAACAATGTGGCAAATTTCATGTGTAACCATGATGATGCTCGGAAACTTTCACAATGTTACACAATGTGTTTTTTTCCCCCTTATTATTCGATTTTTGTTTTTTTTATGATTTCAACAACAACACTTAAACGTATAATTAGATTTAGGAATTTCCCTTCCTGAGCCGCGTGTCCTTCAGGTGATGTCTGAGTCACACCGGAGTATTTCTATTGATGAAACCTAAACAGGCTCAACTTGTAGTTGTCGTCGTCGTCGTCGTCATCGGTCTCAACTCTCCCTCAGAGATACACTGGTCAGGTCGGGCCTCCTCATGCACGCCCAGCTCCCAAAATGAGCTTCTTTGATCAAGATTAGCACATTTAAAGAGGCTAAAAGTCGCTCTCCGGAAGTTTTCACAAATGAAGAAATATAAAAGAGGCCTGAGGCAGGCACTGACGCAGCCCACAGCCGACGTTCCTCTTATCGCTGCTTTCAAGGAATCAACAGGGTATACCAACATTTTCCTAAAAAAGTCTTCTGATGTGTACGCGATGGTGTCTATGAGGAGGGTGATGTTGTACGGGGTCCAGCACAGTAGGAAAACTGCCACTAGACACAGGGTGAGCAGAACAGGCCTTTTCCTTTGCTCCCCATTCTCTCTGCGTCGCAGCATGATTTGAGAGCAAAGCACAATCAGGACGATTGCAGGCAGCAAGAAGCCCACCGCAAGGTGAAGCCCACGTGAAAACAGCATCATGTTCACTCCAGATTTAGGGTGGCTGTGAGCGGAGAGGGCTTTCCCTGGCATCGAATCGGTCGTGGTCCGAAGGAACTTGGAGTCCAATGCTGTTAGTACGATAGAGATGAGCCACACCAGGAGCCAGCTGAAGAAAAGCACGCTGGCTCTACGGCTCCGATACCAGCCGGCAAACAAGATGGACAAGTAGAGATCCAGACAGATGCAAGCCAGCAGAAAGATCCCCACGTATAAGTTGATCTAGAGAGAGAGAAACACATTCAGAAAGAAAGCAACTAATAAATGCTCCAATTTCAGAAGTGACAAAAGCAACAAATTATGTTCTAATAGTCTAAAACTATTTTAACAATGTTATTTCAGAATTATTATATATTTTCTTATTTTTTTTAAGACTGATTTCACCATTTCTAAATTTAATACAGTCTATTACAGTTTTTCTCTTATAGAGACTTCCAGGATCAAAAGAACAGAACCAGGACGGTTTAGATAACATGTGCTGGAACTATTTCAAAAGCCTTTTTTTTTAATTGACGCTGCATTAATAAACTGATTGAAACGTATAAACTTCCTCTACTTCCATGTTTAAAACAAAACCTGGAAAGCTTAGGTGATATTTTTAGGAAGGCTCATGTTCCCACAACCGTGAACCCAACTGATAAGGTTTTTTCTTTTGGTTTAGACAGGATATAACAAGCTGCAGCAGCCAAATCACGTACACAGAGAAGAAAACTCTTTCAGTTTCACTGTCTGAACACAGAACATACCTTAAAAACTGCACCACAGACCGTGAAGAAAGTCAGTGAGCACCATCCACAGCTGTGGCTGGCATGGGCAGCGTAGAAGGGCAAGGTCACCAGCAGCAGGAAGTCCACCAAAGCCAGTTGGAGGATTATGCTGTCCGATAGGCTCCAGAATCGGCTCTTCAGAGCCAAGACAGTCAAGAGGAGTCCATTCCCCACTAGTCCAACAATTAACAGCAGGGAGTACAGAAGTGGGATCCACACAGACTTCTGGACAGCGTGCTCAGGTTCATCGAAATTTTCATAGTCTTCATCATAGTCGTACGTGTGATTCTGCTTAAATACTCCATCCAGAACGACGGGCATCTTCAGCTTCAGAGGAGACACAAAGCAAGAGACGATTCAGAAGCTTTGTGACTTCTCAGCACCTCAAAGCCGAGCTTTTCTACCCTCCCTCCCCCACCACCTCTCTCTTCGCACCATCAATCTACCAAACGAGCAGAACAATGTTTCAAAAGTATTCCGCTGGGAAACCCAGCTGATAATAAGCACGTGTAGATTCGCTCATAGGCCAAACGTCACTGTGACGCAATTCATGGAAACCCAGTTCTTGTCAGTCACGAATGGTATGAACTCACTTTTAGATGTCAAGCAAACAAAAAAACATCCCATGACCCTTCACCTCTAATGACCTCACCTAACAATCAAACCCATGAATATTTTATTTCATTTTTTCACCTAAATTCACACATTTTACGTGTAATTCCTCCCTAAGAACCGTAATGCAGCTACTTTACGAAGAATGAAACAAACATTAATAAACTTGAATATAGATTCAAATATGTAAACATCAACAGGACAGCAGGATAATGACAAGTTATATTATTGTGTTTGCTATTTTAAAAGAACATGCTCTGTAAAATGCTAAAGTGGAGACAAATGAAGCAAAACAGAGTGTTTATTGTTGTATATTTATTTATAAAAGGAAGACAAACACAGCTGTTAAGCTTCTGTCTCATTAGTAAACATGCAAAACTGTTTGCATTAGATAACATGAAGATGACCTGGTCGAAACTGGGAAAGGTGGATGAACAGTGTTCCTGTTTAAATAGGATCCATCAGTTTATCTGCAAACAGAAACGACTTGACTCACCCAGGAAGGCTCTGCAGGGTTTCAGCTGCAGAATATGTGGAGGTTTCACCTGCGTGGGGAAAAACAGCAACAGAACGTAAAACCAGAGATGTCCTGTCTGTGGGAGGATGTCAGACCCCCTGCTGGGGCCAGGAGCTGAGAGAGATCACAAACGAAACCGAACCCCGAGGTAGAAACACTGTATCGAGAGAGACAAGAAGAAACAGGCGCTTCTGAGGAAAATCATCATGCAAAACAAAATCACTCGATCGAGTAAGAGGAGAAAAACAAACAAGCCAACAGAGAAAGAAAATCGACTTTACTTTTGTTTCCCTATCACTTCGCAGCTTGAGATGATCGATCTCTTAACGAGGCTGTTCCTGGTCCCCGATTGACTCACCAAAGCGACTTTTAGTTAGTTTCAAAATAATTGTTTAAACCAAACATATTTATCCAAATAGAAACATGTAATCTCTTATAACTATGAATAAACAAGACCAAAAAATCTGTTTGGATTCATAAGCTACTTATTTGTAGTTGTATCAAAAGAGATAATCTGATATAATGAATTATTTTCACTTATTATTTTATTTGGAAGAGTCTCTCACTTCCGGGTTGATTCACGTGAAGTGAGGAGCAGAAAGAAATAATGCACTGACAGTAATCCACCACCAGAGGGAGCTGTTGTCTTCAGAGAAAAACAGGTTATAAAAAAACAAAAAAAAACCTTCAGACCTGAATTATGTTCCTAGGTTGTGAGAAATATAATAATAAGTTTTTTCCCAACCTTATGCTACCAGAAAAGAAAATCGATAAAAAAAATTTTCATCAAAAGTCTTTAATTGTTTTTTTTAAATCCATTTTACTGGACATTAGGTGCGAACAGCTATAAAAATATCATTCTATGACAACAAAACATTTTTTCATTCTTTAACGTCACAACATGTATTTCAGTGGCTTAAATGTAAAAATGTACCCATCAAATCAACAATACGATAATTTTCTGTGGGCATATATAAAGCAGGTTCTCTGTGACACAAAGCAGAAGTGCACTTTGCACTAGTCACAGTAAACGTGGGTTTCTCCTGAACAGTTATTTTTTATCGTCATAATTTGGCATGTGGTCCAGCATGTCAGTCTGCACCTCTTGAATTGGTCTTATGTCTGAGACAACCTTCCACTTCCAGACGTGATGTGAGTGTATGCAACAAATTAGGTCAGCTCTTAAGATGTCAGGAATAACTGCTCTTCTTCCCCCGAACCCTATCCCATCCTGACAGCTCAGCTCATCCTAAAAGGCAATATAATGTTGAGTGTTTTGGGCCTTTTCTTTTTTGCTTTGAGGCCATACAGTAAAATCAGCGTAATCACTTCCTGCAACTTTCTGTCCTCATTTGTTGCATCATGGATCGGTCTTTCTGCAGAAATAGGCAAGTAGGAAATCATGTTAATAGTATTTAGCTCTTACTTGCTAGCACCCTGATCGCTGTCAGTTTAGCGAGCTATGCTTAGTGTGTCAGCTAGATTTATGTCTCAGCCAGGCACATAGATTACTTTAATTTTACACCCACATTGCATGGTTTACTCCTTGCTTTGGTTATAGTATTTGAGTAGTGGTGCGTTTCTTAAAGATGATCAAAGAACTTTGACAGAGACTTCAGCATACCTACAAGTCTTTGTACACCCTTAACATCTGTAGGCCTTGGCAAATCCTGCACTGCTCGCACCGTCTCTGGGTCAATGCGGAGGCCTTTCCCTGTAAGTAACTCTCCGATGTAGGGAACAGACTCTCTCCTTAGTTAAGTTTAATTTCTCTTTGTCTGCACTTCATCATAAAATCTCTCAAGTTTTTGTCATGATCTTTGTCTGGTTCCTCTTGTGTGTCTCCCCCTATCTGTGATCAGTATATCATCAGATAGGATATACACACCTGGTAAGCTCTCTACTGCCTGCATTAGTTTCCTTTGGAAAACCTCTGGAGCTGGGCTTATACCCATTGACATCTGAGCCACCTGAGCCAATGGTAATATCCAAATGGAGTTACAAATGTGGTGTGACAGCTGGACTCTTCATCCAGTTTGACATGCCAGAATTGATGTTTAACATCCCAAACAGTTAATACCTTGGGCGTTTGAGAGTCCAGGCAGGAAGTCATTAATGGTGGGAAGAGGGAAATTACTCAATTTCAGTGATTTGGGGTCTATACAAATCCTTGTCTTTACAACTGGTTTTGTAACAGACATCATAGTGCTTATCCAGTCTGTGCTTTTCTATACCGGTGCTAAGATTTCTTTACTTTCAAGATTTTGAAATGAATCTTTGAGTCGCGTCATCACAGCAACAGACACGTTTAGACTGTTTGACCGGTGGTACACGTTTGCCTATATAATAAAAATATTTTTATTACATTAGAAATCATTTGCCTCTGTGTCTTTATTGATTGATCGTTAACTTGCACATTAGCTTGAACACAACAATTTTGGTGTCCCCGACGTGATATGCATAGTTGATTGATCTTTCAATTGAGTTTTCATAATTGGACGAGAGGGGAGAGATAAGTTGTTGAGTTCACAGAGCCCAACATATAGGAAATTGGCACATTTTGAAAAAGAAAATAATTAGTGCAAATTTAATAACTGTGAATTGCTCTCACAAAAGTAGAGATTGGGCGGACGATGGTGTTATTATAATGGTTTAATAGTTAAAATGGAATAAGCTGATAAGTTGATGAAATCGGTAAAAGGAAAAGTGCTACTGTGTGCGCATAGTGGAAGCCTTAAGCTACCTGATAGCGCTTGGTAGCTCAGTCCAGCACATATGTGCACTGATTCTGGACGTGGTTGGGTTTTTCAATAATAGTTACAAGTTCTGATGTACAATTTCTGCTTTCCTTACATGGTTGGTCATTCTAGAATTAAGGATCGGTAAGGAGCACACAGATATACATTGTTGTAAAATAGCACTTGAGGAGTGGGTTTCTCCCTCGGCGTCTGTCTGTCTCAGATACTGTCTGTGGTGAGGCCACAAAAGTCATAGAACTAGAGTAACAACATTTTCCAAGATTCTGTCTTTTATACTGTGAGGACCGGCTTGGTCATAACATCAGAAAACAAGCAGAATTATCTGAAAAGTAGGGAAGTAGGATCATGCTCTCTATGCTGTGTGAATGAAAAGTGAGAAAACTTTGTCATTTGTTTGTTTATTTGTCTGTCTGTGGCTCAATCATTGTTTTGTTGTTTGTTTGTTTTTTGAACACAATCTATAATATGTCATATTCCTGGGAATAGGATCCTAAGAGAACAACCAGACTTTTAGACAGTCTGCCTAGAAGCTTGTTGCTCTGGAAAGTGACTGAGATCAAGAGACTTTTCATGTTGAATAGATCTGCAAGTTGTCAAAGATACTTAAATGGTGATGACAACCAGTTACAGTTAGGGAAATAGGGTTCCTTTTGGTGTTTGTCTCTTGTTTGTCTTACACTGTGCTTGTGTGTGTATGTGTATGAAGCAGCCGTGAGTTGTATGATAAGAGTTGAGCGTTGTGAAAGGGAGTCTGTATTGTTGGTTGAAGTTACGTTGTGGAAATGATGGGTTTGAGAAATGGCAAGTCGGTTCTGGTGGGAAATGAAAAATGTGTTTTCATGAAGTACAGTTTATCTGCGAAAATACTAGAAGAAGAGACTGTTTAAAGGTAAACTGATGATAGAGCATTGTTGCATGTTAGAGGAAAGTTAAAAGAAAGTGTTGGAGGACAGGCTGAGTAAATGAGAAAATGATTGTTGAAGTACAGAAATGAGTTGGAGAGAGTGGGGGAAGCTTCTGTGTGGGCAACGCAGAGTCTTGCTCTAAGCTGAAGGACATATGTTGTATTCTTATAGATATAAAGATAAAAAAATCGAAGGAAAAGGTAAGAAAGATTTAGAATATATGAAGAGGGGGAAAGAATATTTTCCCATTATTAAAATACCAGCTAAAGCACCACAATCTAGCAAATTGGTGCACAGTGTGCTATAAAACTGAATAGAGGTTAATTTAAAAAATGGCCACAAATTGAGACTTAATGTAATTTAGTTGATTTTGATTCCAAAAGATTTGCATAAATTGTTAAATTAGATTGAATTAAAATAAAAGACACCCAATTTTATTGAGTAGTAGTTACTAAAAGTTTTCTATTAGATATTAATTGACCCGGAGTCACAGCTTTTACACTCCAAAACAAAATCAGGAGAACGAAGAAAATAAAAATAAAACAAACCTATCATGAAAAAAACAAATGTAGTTTTTGAAAATCATATGAACTATAAGAGAATTTCATCTTAATCATGATGAACAGAAAAATTTGCTTTTAAAATAGTGAAACTAAAAACGCGTTTTTTTGTTGTTTGTTGTTTGTTTGTTTTCATTTTTAATTAAAGCAAAAACAGAAGGTGAAATGTTAGCAGAGACTTATCTCAAAAAGTGGAAATTTAGTATTTTAACCTAAAAGAAGAACAACCCTACATTGCGTTGCACAGAAACCTGAAGATCTGGAAGTAGCAGTAGAGCATGACGAGCAGGGGAAGACCGAAACCCAGACTCATGCTGACAACCTGCAAGCTTACCCACCACTGGTCAATATTCTGGCTAAAATTCAATAGGCACAGGTTTGTCACCTCTTGCTCATACGTGGCCACCTCCTCCACTTGGCTGAACGCGATGTCAACTCCGCTCAACCC
>JAVLVB010000513.1:1535963-1605206 GCA_032876305.1 Orestias chungarensis | reverse complement strand
GTAACGGTCGAAGCTGATGCAAGCCAGGAAGAGAATGCCGCTGTAACGGTTCAAGGAGAAAAGAGCACTGGAAATCTTGCAAACCGCTGTGCCGAACACCCACCCGTGAGACCACTGCAACGCAAACAAGGGCAGAGTAAAGGCCAGCAGCAAGTCAGAAATGGCCAGGTGAAGGAGAAAGGTGTCTGTCAGAGAAAAGGCACAGGCTCCGCCTCTTTGAGAGTTTCTGTAGCGTCTGATCACACTCAGCACCAGGACGTTGCCAACAACGGCCAGGACAAAAACCAGCATGTAAGCAACTGGGGAATACGTCTTAGCAAAACCATAGATATTATCCTGAGGGCATGGAGTTATAATATCCTCAGATCCTCCAGTGCCGTTGTAGTCATAGTCGGAAACACCATCCTAAGGACAAAAATCAAACCAAGTCAGATCCACTCTTGCCAATATTACAAATTCTCACAATAGTAAGAATGATCTTGATTGTAAGAAAACTAAACCAAAAAAAAGAAAGATTGCAGGATTATTGACATGTGTACTTACGTAGTAGTCTTCGGTTGGTTCATTGGGATCCATGTTTGCAGAAGCCAAGAAGTAGGCAGATCAACTGAAATCAGCCAAGAGCACACCTCGCTCATAAAAGTGCCAGTTGAACCTTTGGGTTTACACTTATCCAAACAACAAGGCATCAGAAAGAAGAAGTCAGAAATTCAGGAACTGAATCTTCGTATACTTGGGACAGATGTGCATGAAGCTATTGTGGGAATGGATGAGTGTGTCAGGGAAATTGTGACATTTTGACATGCAGATGTCTACAACACATCTTCTGAATGCAATTTGAAAGCAGAGAAGAAGAGAAAAAACTGTTTCAAGAAGGTGCCCAACATGTGGGCAATATTTAAATAATTTTCAAAAGTTTAAGCTGCTCATACTTTACAATAACAAAAGTGAACATTTGGACTTGACAGAAAGCAGAAATAGCATTTGGTAAATAGATATAAAAAATAATTCCCTGGAGAAATGAAAGCACTTGGTGGGCAAAAACATTGTTCTCAACTTCACTTGTTTCTCTGCCCTCATCTTTGATTTTTAATCTCTACTAACACACTCCGTCTTCAGTAGTAACCTCACACACATTTTTCCCTAAATTTTTAGCATTTAAATAAGATTAAAGGCATCATAATCAAACTAATTTTCACATTTTTACTTTAGAAACCCTGAAGACATGAAAAATAATACAAAAGATTTATGTAAATGTGTAAAGACTTACCCGTCCTTTGAGGTTAAGGAGATGTGACCAAGTGAGGTGCAGATACAAGCAAATTGTCACCTACTATTATACCATTTGCTAGAGAGATGAAACAGGATATATGTGGTTAAAAAACCCCCCCCACATCTTTACAGATTTTTTTTTTATTAACCTTTTAATTTGGCATCTATCCGGTATACTACAGTTGGAAAGCAAACATCTGTTAAGGGGAAACGTATTAAAAAAATGAAAAAGCTGCAATAACTCGGTTGCACAAAAGTGCACATCCTGAAAGCAACACTTTCCTGCGGCACTTCTGAAGTAGTTCCAGCATTTAGTCGTCTTAGTTACACAGCTGTCCTTGTTTTTGGAGGGCTTGTTTATGTGTACTTTTACCATATGTCTTCAGTGATTCTAATGTAAGGGAATGAGCCCGAAACAGAACCTTTAAAATCTATCCTGGCTGATCGTATGAAAGGTACCTGCTTTCCATCCATTTAAAAACGCAGTCATGTTCCAGAGTGGGCTGTCAGCTGATCAGCAGGACATGTGCAGACAGTGACATTTTAGGTACATAATGAATTACTGTAAAGTATTTACATTGCATATTTTTTTGTGTGAATTTTTAGCTTTAAAGTCTTTTTTCTCTTCAAAATCCTACCTGTGAGGTTTAAAGCACTTTAAACATTAGATATTAATTAATGTGGTCAAGGTTTACACACTTTGCACTGCCTAACTGGTGTGAAATCTTCTCATAGACAAAAAAAGCCTTGTTTTCTCTGCATGATTAATTTAATAATTGAGTGGCTATAGCTGAAAACGCTTATATACACATAAATGAATTAAACTAAGAGAAAATAGCCTTTTTGTTCCACTGGCCATTGAAATACAGAATTGTGAAGCAATGAGTTTTTTCACTAAAAGCTTCAACTAGTATAACTTTCAAGTTAAAAATTCCATTACGTTTAGATTTAGGTGCATTGATGTACACTGTTGGGCTCCAGTGTGCATTCAATAAATCTTGTATTAACTGGTGCTGCGTTCCTTTCAACAATGTTGAAGTTGTTATTGTTTTATAGGCAATGATGTTTGTCTCTATGGCTCCCAGCGTTTTTTTTCTGTTATTGTTTTTCTTGCACTCTTTCTGCAGGTATAGAAGCAGACTTCTAAGGTATCGTCTTGTAATCTCTCTATCATTTTTTTGCCTCTCTTACTCTCATCTCTCTCTTTAAACCTCTTTCCCCACACCGCAAGACAGGACATGTTAAAAAATAAATGAATTATAGATATCCTGTTTTTAGATTGTTAATAATTCCCTTATGAAGAGATTAACTGAGAGCAAGAACTGTTATCGAAAGTTTGCTTTTATGACTAAAAGATTTCCAGGTAATGCTGCTGCTTAAAAAGGAAAGGGTTTATGATGCGAAACTACGTCGGAAATGACCTGAGAATTAACCAGTAAACGTGTGGCCTTAGTGCAGACCGTGTGTGTAGAGATTTCTGCGACAGCTATGCAGCCAGGCTGTTACTTTTGGGAGTTTCTTTTAGTGCATCTTTTCACTATCCTCTGTTTTTGTTTTTAATTTTTAAATAAAACCATAATATATTTTAATGAAAAAAATTATTTAGGTAGCTTGAGTCCAAACCAACACATGAAGACTAAGCTCTGCGGGCCTTTAAGAGTGCAAATGAGTCACAAAATGAACCACAGTCTCCAACTGGGCAGACAGAACTATTTTTGCAGAGCTGTCGGATTTTTTTTGTTCACAAACATCAACGATTTGAGGAAGTGAAGAATCTTGTGGTGATTTGCTTCAAGTGAACCATAATATCTGAGGGTCTTCTTGTAAAGCAAGTGTTGCAACACCCAATGTTTTGCTTCTTGAAGAGATGGTTGACATAAAATGTAAAAACTCAAGGGAAATGTGTAGAAATGCCCCTCAGCGCATTGTAGGAGCAAGGAATTTTGCTTTTTGCAACCTTTTTAAGTATGTTTCCATCATTGCAGTATGTAGAATGGGTTTACACACATCTAACACTGAAAAGCCTTCCTGCTGTTCAAAGATTAGCCTGTCACTGCTCTCTGGTGGCCAGGCTGTGTAATTCATGGGAGAAACGTCCAGCATGAAACGTTCAAACAATGAATGGAGAAACGAATGCGTTTTTCATCAGAGAACCTACTTGTTTAAATGATTTTAAAGGGATATTTAGAAGAAACAATATGCACAACTTCCATTAGACATTAATGACCATAGCTATATATTTACAAGGGGCTATATAAAATGTTACAAACAGCATAAAGATAATGCTCAGATTTCCTAATGCCAAATTAAACAAAGACCTACAGGTCCTTGTGAAAATATTTGCTTTAAAAATGATTGATAGAGGCAACTATTCCTATTATGTTTCTAAAAAGAGGAATTAAAAAGGGACTTTTCAGTGGTTGACAAACAGCCTGCATCATGTAGTATTGAATATAGTAAAATGTGGTTCCTTAAACTTGTACTTATAGCAGAAACTACAGCATGAGAATAATGTCAATATAGCATACAGTTTTTAATTTTTTTAATTTTAGTATCATTACATCCAACTAAAAAATAGTTTCACTATTTAAAATCACTTCATTCAGAGCAACAGTTACTGAAATCTGAAATTGTAAGTAAAATGTTTGTATACCTCCATCAGTCGTTGAGCATGAAAGAGATCTGCCTCCAGGGAAGAATCAGAATCAGAAGCTTTATTGTTACAAACAAGGTCACACAAAGTTCAGGCTGCTTTGAAATCATTTCAGAACATCCCATTTGGGCCAATACCTTTAAAGAAAAATAATATAACAGGTTTGCACAACAACCAATAGTTGCTGCAATCATTATTGTAACGTCATTATTGTATTTGTTATTATACTCTTTCAAAGAAAAAAAGAAAACATATGCTGCAGCAAGAGTTCTGATCAAACTTAACTTAACTTTCCAAGCTTCCCTTCATTGGCTCCCTGACTAATTTAGAATAGATTTTAAGGTTCTTCTTTGGACATATAAAGCGCTCACTAATCAAGCTCCATCATGTATCAGAGATCTGATTACTCCTTATGTCCCTAACAGAGCACTTCGCCCTCAGACTGCAGGTGTACTGGTGGTTCCTAGAATCTCTAAAAGCACAATGGGAGGCAGATCTTTCAGTTATCAGGCTCCTCTCCTGTGGAACCAGCTTCCAGCTTTAGTCCGTGAGGCAGACACCCTGTCTAGTTTCAAATCTACGCTTAAAACCTTCCGGTTTGATAAAGTTTATAGTTAGGAAGAGGTAGAGAAGACAGCCTAATCCAGTTGGAGGAAGAACTCAGTCTTGACAGACGGTTCTCCTTCATTCTACCTTCTTCAAGTCTCACTCTACAGGGTTATTTAAGTTATTTCTATAGTTCTGCTGCTATAGTTTTAGACTGCTGGAGGACAATCTGACCACTTTTCTCTCTGGTACTTTCTTCCTTTGTCCAATCTACTTAGTTACTATTATTTCAACCTTGTTAACCTTTTGTTTTCTCTTAGTGTTTTTCTCTCCATAGTAACCACACCTGGTCTGGCGTTCTGTTAGCTGAGACAGCTTCTTGGAGGAGAACATGGGCTGAGATGCTTCCAGTGATGCTCTACAACTGCTGCTATAAATTATTTTTTTCCAGTAACCTCTACATCTAATTTAGTTTTCTGTCTCTTCAAACCCTCAGTCGGTTGTGGCAGACAGCTGCTTGTACTGAGCCAGGTTCTGCTGGAGGTTTCTTCCAGTTAAAGGGGAGTTTTTCCTCTCCACTGTCGCTACATGCATGCTCAGTATGAGTGATTGCTGTAAAGTCAACGACAACACAAGCCATTGTTTTGGTGTGCTGATTCCAGAGGAGTGAATACTGCAAGTCAACGACTCGAACTGTTGGGGTTCATTAGATTGGAAACCTTTTTAAACTGATTTGTTTATGATGCATCTATGATTTTAATAGATTTTCTTGTAAATTGCATTGGGACGACATCTGTTGTAAATTGGTGCTATATAAATAAACTGATTCTTGATTCTTGATTTATATAGCTGTACAATTATTTTGGCATCATTATTCAATCACATCAATTCAAAGGAAGATCCGTTGTGAAAATTGTTTATTACCATTTGTATTTTGTATCTTCTGTTTTGTTACAGACAGTAAAGTCACACAGTAAATTTAGTTTAGGTATTCTAGGAATTATGTGAGCCAACAGATGCCTCTGTGCTGAAAGATCTTTGTTTTATGAGAACAGAAGCCCATTTTGCTAGACTGTCCTCGGCGTCACAGTATATGTTTTACTCTTTGCTTTTAATGCGCCCAGCTGGACCCTCAGTCTGCACACACACCGCACCTCTCCAAAGTGGCTAAAATACAAACACACACTGCCTGCTTTGTTCCCTTATTACCTTTTGCTGATAAAGTCCTTTCATGTTAGGTGAACCGTTTCAAAAGGTGTGATACGCCCTAAAAACTCAATAGATGTTTTTTCTTTTCATATTGTTTGCATCTGTTTAGATGGTTTGAACTGTTTGCTATGTGGTATCAGCAGAAACAGTGCTCGAGGCTGTGTGTGTCTCATCTGATACAAGAGCAGTTTCCGCAGTTTGTTTCTCCAGTGATGAAATCAGGACTGTGACTCTCTTGAATATCAGCATAACTTTAAGGAGAGGCACACAATCCTCAGAAAGGTAATATCTGACACCTGTGTAGTATGTTTTATAGTTTCTGGCATAAATGATTTGCTTTAGGCATTTATATTCTTCTTGAAGGGCTGAATAGTTACAGACATTTAATAAGATCTTAACTCTTCCTTTCTTTTGCTTTTAGCTATGACATTCCAGTCTAATGTTGTCAACACACAACCTACACAGTACACAGTCACCGCCGCACGTTTTTCAGATTGGAAAACGAATGTGTGCGACTGCTGTGAGGACTGTGGCATATGTATGTGTTATTTATTGGAGTGGGGGGGTTTACATTTTCTTCTCAATAGTTAAAGCTGAATGATTTTTATTTTTATTTTATCTGGTTTTCATCTACAGGTGTATGCGGAGCGTTTATCCCATGCGTCCTTGGATCTAAAGTGGCTCAAGAACATGGGGACAGCCGCTGTTTACCTTTCCTACCGGGGGCCATGATAGCTTTGAGAACAAGCATACGCAACAAATACCACATTGAGGTGAGTAGAAAAGCTGTTAATTGGATTAAAGAATACATTCGAGATGATACTCATTTTTAGCAACAAAGTTTATTTTGACAGTCTGTCAAAAATCTTAAGTGTATTTGCTTGTGTTAAATTCCAGTTAGGTTTTTCATGATTTTGATGATATTTTTCACTTTTAGGGCTCTGTGTGTGATGACTGGTTGGTCATGGCCTGCATGCCTTTATGTGGATTGTGTCAGATGGCGCGAGAACAGAAGATGAGGGGCTAGCTGGATCGCCAACTCATTTCATAGTAACCATGTAATAAAATGTGTAAAACATTTCTATGTATTGGTTTGATCTGGAAACAGTTAAATACAGAATATTTTTAAAACAATTTTTAATATAATCATATCTTACATAACTTTAATATTTCTTGCTATTGTTTAACATTTCATTATTAGCTATTTATGATGAGAACTATTAATTATCTGAGGTGGAGGCAGATACACAGAGTTAAAACTAAGCTAAATGATATTTTAGAGTGACTCCTGAATTAACCAAACAAATAAAAAAAGAAGCACAGTAAAGCGTTATAATGGCCCTTCCTTTTGCAGCAACAGCTTTGGACATTTCCACATTTTTATGACGGTATGTAAACATTATAACATGCAATATATTTCAGTTTGCTCTAAACAAACAATCACAAAACTTTTTTGGTACGTGTTTGTCTTTTGTGTTCTCTTGGCCTTACACAGTCACTCGTATTTCAATAAACCAAGCAGGAAATGGCTTGTTGGTTTCATTTATTTTAACGTCATGGGCTATTACTTGATCTAGAGGGTTTCTACCGTCTTCCTCTTTCAATTTTAGTCCGTGTTTTCAGTCATGTAGCACCGGAGCTCTCTAAAGGGACAAAGTGAGAGGATTTGGGTTCATTTCACGCAGGTAAGAACGTGTATTAGTAAGTCGGACATATTTTTTTATTATTACGGTCAGTCTGAGACACTTTATACATTTGGTATTTTTGTTTAAGAGACAAAGTAATTAATTAAGTGGTTATGTAGCTACTATTTCTCTAATTGTATATTGATTTTACACTGTTTGTTTTACACAAAAACGGGTTATTTAAAGGAACATAATGTACACCAATGTAATTAGTTTACTGACTTTTTTATTCGATAATTTCAAACATACCCGGGACATGTTCTGTTCAGACTTGACAGTAAATGTTTGACATTCAGATTTGGTGTTCTGCAATCTTGCAATTCTTCTGTTTTAAAGAGAGTAAGGTCTTCTTAATATTAAAATAGTCACATGAGCACCTACCGTTTATTTCTGTGTATTTATTTGCATCAGATGTTCAAGGCGTGAAAAACTTAGGTGAAAACACTACATTTCAAGGTGTCTCAGTATTAATATTCAAGAGTAAAACAACAGTGTTTAACTTGATATACTCACTTTTCAGTAAAAAGGGAAATGCTTAACTAATCAGACTACAGCATTAACACCATATAAGGGGATATATATATATATATATATATATATATATATATATATATATACCACCTAGCTCTGGTCCCTTTCTCTACTATTATTTGGAATGACTTCAAGCCATAAGTCAGTGTTATATTTTTGCAGTTTCAACCATTTTAAAAATGCATACCTTAAGTTACTATACTTGCCGAGTTTGGGAAATAAATTCTCAGCTAATTTGCTGATTGGTGAACAATTTCAACCCACTCAGGATGTGTGAAATAACTTATGAGTAAATTGATATTCGTAATACTATTGTTTAAAGGAGAGGAAGGGAAAGAAGGAAGTGGGAGTGGGGAAATGAAAGTATTTTAACAGAAACGTCATGTTCTTTATACTGTATCATAACGTTCTCATTTATTAAGGAACAAAACAGCAAGTGGATCATAATTCCCCTGAAAGTGCAAAGAAAACAGTTAAAACTGAAGTTTGTCTTTGAAATAACATCTATTATTTTTGTTAATCACTGACGTACTTAACAAAGTCTGATGTGTGACTAATCTCTGTTCACAGATTCCTGTTCCCTGTTGATCTGACTCACATCTGAAATTACACCAAAGCTTCAGAACCTTTCAAAATTTGCTTTTCCAGTTCATGAGGAGCCAAATGGCCACTCAGATTTATCAGCTAAGGGTGCTTGCGCTTCTTCTCTGCGCTGTTCAACTCATGCGTGGCTACACCTTTAACAGCTGCATTGAAGATCCATTCTCAAACCTGACAGCTTTCCGCTGCAACAATCGGATTGACAAGAACGTATCTGCTCTAGTAAAGGACCTCCCAGGATCAGCTGTCAACCTCACAGCTTCTTTCAACCAGGTGCAGCACATCACCAAAAACTGTTTTGCTCATTTACCAAACTTACAATACCTCAGCTTGAACCAGAACAAGCTAAAATCTATTGAGCCTTTGGCTTTTCAGACACTGCTTCAACTTAAGACTCTAAATTTGTCTTTTAACAGCTTATCAGAGCTCAACCCGTTATTGTTTAAAGGCCTACGTAAACTCACCTTGCTCTCTCTGGCAAATAATCTTTTAAAGACAGTGCCGGAAGATATTTTCTCCAATGTTACGAATCTAAATACTTTAGAACTAATATCACATCTTACAAATCTAACATCCTTAGACCTTAGCAACAACAATTTGACTTCACTGATTGATTCAAACATACCTCTACCACAATCGCTCAAAGCGTTGATCCTATCCAAAAACAATCTGTACACTTTGGGATGTAACCCATCACTTCTCAGTTTCGTCAAGATTCTTGACCTTTCCTTTAATTATAAGCTTCCCACAAAAGCTTTAAAAGGAGTGGATTTGCGCAACATAGAGATGCTTCATTTGCGGTCAACAAGTGTCAAGGCGGTAAAATTTTTAAACGCGAGCAACATCAATCCAAGTCACGTCATTTTCTCAGGGATGGGTCTGAAGAATGACCGTTTTCTCATACCTTTATGCACAATGCTAAAAAGAAAACTGCAATGGATGAACAATCTGGATTTAAGATACAACGGCATTCGGAATATGACAAGTTCTACCCTATCCTTGTGCCCTAAGATCACTGGAGCTTTGGATTTATCCAACAATGATCTGAAAAAAGTGAACTGCCTGGACTTCCTGGGGAAAAAAATCAGTATCAGTAAGTTTAACGTCGAGCACAACCATCTTACCTTGCTCTCAAACTGTCGAGGTAAAATTGAAAGCTTAAAAGAAGTGAGCTATCGTTACAATCGAATCCTCTCAGTTAATGGATATGCTTTTAGGCACATGCCAAATATTGAGAAGCTGCAGCTCAACATAAACAATGTGGCTTTTCTCCATCGCAAAGCCCTGAGAGGTCTAACGAGGCTTAAGACGCTCCGACTCGATAATAACCTGCTTACCGATCTGTTCAATGACATGTTTCAGGATAATCGCAACCTTCAAATCCTCAATATACGCAATAATCGCATATCTGTCATATTTAATGGGACTTTTAGGAACCTAAGTAATTTAGCCACATTGGACCTCGGCGGCAATAAGATCAGTCAAATACAACCTTCTGGTCTTGATGGGTTAAAAAGTCTTTCGAAATTCTATCTGGATGGCAACAACCTACAACAAATTGACTCTTCATTCTACTTCGCTTTCCAAGACACGCTGACGGTGCTGGATTTACAAAAAAATTTGATCCGTTTTTACTCGGAAGAAATCAATTCACCATTTTTAAACCTCAGCAAACTCAGAGACCTGAAACTGGACAGCCAGAGAAATCACGGCCTCTTGCGTTTACCTCGCAATTTTTTCAGAGGACTCCATTCGCTAAAATCGTTGTACCTCACCAATAACAACATTGATTTTTTCTCTCCCGAAGACTTTGACGATCTGACGAGCTTGGACTTCCTCACACTGGACAACTGCTGTGTTGGAGTGGCCGACTTAAAACCGGGCGTCTTCAAGAATCTCAGAAATCTGACCAAGTTGATTGTAGAAAATATGGGAATTCAGAACTTCTCCAAGGAGGTGTTTGGGAACCTTACACATTTGCGCATTCTTCAGCTAAACCGTAACGTGATGGAGAGCATTTCTCTGGATGCTCTCGAGAGTTTGCCTAAGCTCCAGTATCTTGACATCCGCAGTGTTCCTCTAAGCTGTACCTGCAAAAACAGCCTTCTGCAAAATTATACAGTGAATAACCCCAATGTTCAAGTTATCTACCTCAACGAAATGCACTGTCAAGGGGATTTAAAGCACAAGTTTTACAACTTTGACACAAAGGTTTGCTACATTGACCAAGGAAAATATCTGTTTTTTAGCACTGCAGCTGTGATCTTTGTGTTCACACTCTCTCCTTTACTTTTTGTCAAACTCTACTGGAAAATCAAGTACGGCTACTATGTGTTCAGATCCTGGTTTAGTGATTATTGGAGCCGACTCAGGGATAGGGAGGAAAAGTGCAAATATGATGCCTTTGTCTCCTATAATTTCTCTGATGAGGAGTGGGTCATGAATCAGCTGCTGCCCAACTTGGAGGGAAAGGAATCGTCTTTTAAGCTCTGCCTGCATCACAGGGACTTTGAGTTGGGTCGCAACATCGTGGACAACATCGTCTCTGCAGTATACAGCAGCAGGAAGACTGTTTGCGTGGTGAGCAAGAATTTCCTACAGAGTGAGTGGTGCTCACTGGAAATACAGCTCGCTAGTTACAGGCTCTTCGATGAGCACAGGGACGTTCTTCTGCTCGTGTTTCTGGAGCCCATCTCCGAGAGGCAGATGTCATCCTACCACCGCATGAGGAAAGTTATGTTGAAGAAAACCTATCTGCAGTGGCCTGGCTCCAACTGCACTAATGCCTCCCAAGCCCAAAGACTGTTCTGGCATCAGCTACGTAGGGCAATCGGAGCAGGAAGCAGACTGGAAACTGAAGAAAATGGCACAATTGGAGGCTTTGCTCAAGACAATGAAGAAACTGTAAACCTATTATCAGATGATGAAGTTTATTTGCTACCTTAAACTGAATCCTTTTGTTGATTGACACAAAGGAGAAAGAAAACTTGATATAATTTATAGAATTTATTTTTATGTTCATCGATTCTTATTACAGATTCTCAGATGTTGTGTTATACATTTCTACGAATGCACAACTTAAAACACCATTTCTTTTAACTAAGAAAAACTAACTCCTGAAAAAAAAATTAGGATTTTAAACATATTTGTAATGCAGCACTCAGCATAATAAAAGATGTTCTACAGATGCAAATAATGCATAATTGATATTTTCCCTTATATGAACGAAACCAAACAAAAAAAAAAGTTTGTGATGTTATACAGCATCAAATAACATGTGAACAGGTCGTTACCTTTCTAGAGGTTAGCCACAGATTAGTACAATCTCATTGGAGGGAAAGACCAGCGCTCCGGACTTGGTAGGGATGAAGATGGAGGTGCCAGTGTTCGTTCCAGCATGTGGGATGGGGGATAGTTTATCATGTCAGTGGAATTAGGCCTGAAGTTTGGGTAAAAAGGTGATACCTGACCAAGAGCCTGCAAGTGATTGCTCTGGTTGTGATTGCGACGTTTAGATGCGAAGAAGGGAGCAAAATGAAACCTGTCAGTTTCACACGGCTTCAGTTCCGGAGGAAAATTTTGTAGATTTGCTGAATGTCCATCTAGGTGGGAAATAAAAGGCTGGACGTTGCTACGATGTGGATGCTGCTCGAAAACCCGCTCTTCCGGGTCAGTGGTGTGGTTCATGAAGTTGTTTTGAAACTGATCAAGCAAAGCTGACTCTTGAGTCCTGAATCTGTTATCCCAGAGTACAGGCTCTGAAATATTTTTTCTCTGGGTCAGTAGAGGAGAGTCAGCAAACAAGTCACTCACTGAGGTTGCAGAATGCTTAAAGTCCATGTAAAGGTGGGGAGAGGAACCCGGTCTAAACGATTCATCCCAAAGGTTGACGAAGGTGTCCACAGGGTTTACCATCTCCTCAGCAATCTTTAGAGAAAACAACCAAAACTATTAATTTATACAAGAACGTCTGTAGCTGTAAAAAGAACTGCTGTTTCGTAATGGTAAAAAAGTTCAGTGGTAGTTTGAATGAAAAAGTCAGACCTACTTTTGAAGTCTACAGACAAAAAAAAAACACTTGTTCATTTTCTTCACCCTACTGAAGTAAAATATGTTTAGCTGCATCTCTGTAATGATAAGGACTGCAGCTTTAAGACCTTACCTGTTGTAGACTGTCGTGTGACTGAGGGCTGGATTTCCAGAAAAAACTTTCACTTCCTGGGATTTTCACAAATGCATCTGAAAAAGGGAAATGATACTAAAGAACTGCTCTGGATCCAAAAATTTAGCGGATTTAAGGCTGTAATGATAAATAAATAATCACAAACACAAATGGATAGTTTACAAAAAAAAGTATTTTGCATCAACACCTTAAAAATAAAAGTAATTTTATTTTGTTGGATGTTTGCTTACCACACAAATTATAATATCCAGCAGTATTGCAGAATCCAAACATAATAGTATGGATGTTAAAGAGAAAGATCATCAACCTGACAGTGTTTCTTACAATGCTAAATGATGAACATAAAAAAAGGTATTAACTCCCACTTTCTTTACCTGTTGACAAAGGTTCATCTTCCTCCATCATGTGTGGCTCCTGCTCCGTCCTGGCCTGTGCGGGCTCGTTGAGAAATTTAAGGGATCGCTGCACCTCCTGGAGATTTGCTTGCAGGAACGGCCCATGTCTCTCCTGCAGGGATTTCAGCAACGCTTCTTTGGTTTCTGTCAACAAGTTTCTCCTATTTGAAGGCGGAAGATGCAGGCACTCACACAGACGTGCTGCCACTGCATGTGTGATCTTTAAGACGAGGGCAGGATCTGGGTTTAAGTGTTGTTGGTCAAAACTGCCAGCAGAGAGTGAGGGGGGATGTGGAGTTAGACTTGATCTTAGATAATCTGCTTGGACCTGACAGTCC
The DNA here is from genome assembly GCA_032876305.1 of Orestias chungarensis. NCBI lineage: Eukaryota > Metazoa > Chordata > Actinopteri > Cyprinodontiformes > Cyprinodontidae > Orestias > Orestias chungarensis. The sequence continues at coordinate 1,591,794 of JAVLVB010000513.1, read as the reverse complement.
TGGTTGTTATCGGGCTGCTTTGGATCAGAGATCATGTTTCCGTGGCTTGTCCTGTTTAAGGTCCTCATTTCATCGCTTTGATTAAAATCTTCCACTTGTGTGGCTTTGTCCATTGCAGCGTTTTTGGTCTTGGTGGCTTGGAAGCAGCTTTTAGATTGGTTGATATTTTTAGGACTTTCACTAAAAGAGTAAGGCTGTTGCTGAAGTCTCTGACCTGGTGTGAGGTTTTCGTTTGGGTTGCTAAAATGAAGCTTCATCGATTCTGTCTCTTGGGTGTTTGCTGCAGTATTTGGTTTATTTTCAACTGGCTCAACTTCCTCAGCATCGGCACCCACCAAACCAGCGCTGGAGAGCAGATTAGGATCAGAAGGTGATGAAGAAATATTTAAGGTGTTACTGTTCCCCTCCTTTGATTTCGTCTCACTTAGCAAACGTTCAATATCAATGGACTTTACCTCATGGTTGAAGAGACCATGGTGTCCTATCAGGCGGCTATCTGTGATGATACTGGGCTCTTGTGTAACAGCAACTGTACTTAATATTGGTGGATTTTTCCTTGATGGTACATGACAACTATGATAATAGTTTGGGGCAATGGTCAAGTCTTTCCTACTTTCACAGCAACAGTGGTGTGACTTGTTTTTTCTTTCGTCCCTCCTCTGACATCTTTCCTTTCGGGTCTTTAGACGTCTTATGTTGTGCTTCTTGTCTTTTTCCCGGTTAAAATATGTTGAGTTCCCAGTCAGTGTGGTGACGCAGCAACACTTCTTATCAGTTGCTTTTGAGTGCTTGCTAAATAAATTACTCTTTCCTGATGAAGACCTGCCACACACGTGGCTCATGCTGCAAGGGGTTCTGTGGAAAGATCAAATAAAAGCGTTAAATGGAAATATAAAAAAAAAATATATATTACTATAACTTCTCACAATCTATTAAATTACAAGAAATGTAAAACTATAGTGACTTCCAACACTAGCAAAAACTGTTTGAGTTTTTTGTTGAAAATGAAATAGGACTGTAACCTATTATCTAGATTTTATTAAATAATTGGTACTTTGACTAGGTCACTCTAACACAGGGCAATACAATGTGAACCATTCCATTGTAGTTTTAACAGCATGTTTATAGTTGTTGTCCTCTGGAAGTCTTTAACAACTTTAGGAGGTTTTCTTCTGTATTAAACTCCATCTATTTTCCTATTAACTATTGTGTGATTGAAGTGTTGGTTTCAGAGCGTTTCCACGATGCACAGCAGTTTTCTGGTATACAATCTAACAAAAGTACCTTCTTACTCGGTCACCTAGATATACTGAGGCAAACAGCCACTGGAACCTCCTACAGCCTTCCTCCACTAATTTTCATCCTTCCCTACAGGACAGATTTGTAAAGTACAAAAGTAAAAGTTTTGGTGACGGATTCTTTTACCTGAGCTGTACATGTGTGCAGCTCCTCCAGAGTAACCGCAAACCTCTTGTTCGCTACTAATAAATACTTTAATTTCTCATCTTGTCAGTTTAGATGAATAACCATGTCTTGGCAAGTTTTCAACCATGTCATAAGCTTCCCATTTTCAAATGATGAATTAAACTGAGCTTGGTAAGATGTTAACAGTAGGGAGATTGTTTTTGTAACCTACCATGCTGACCTGTGTTTGGTGTTTCTAAACTCTGAATGATGCTTTTTGCACTTTAATAATATCTAACAAATCTATAATATCTTCAAAGAACACTATTATTTATATTAACAAATGAGGCTTTTAAAGGCAACAAATTACTATAGATTTTACCTTAGACATATCAGTAATGGGGGTGTGAATCCAAATGTGCAGAACTAGTTTTTTCAGATTTTTATTTGTAAAAAAATGTGTTTTTCTAACTTACAATTTTGCTCAACTGTTAATCTTACATGACTGAAGATTGAATATTAGGTAAAATAAATTTGCATTACAATATGACTTGTTTGTCCACATGTCTGTACAAAAACTGTTTTTCTAATAATGTCCTACTTTTTAAATAAGGTATTTTCATTAGTTGAAAGTGAAAAATTTGTTCTGTTTGCAGTTGATTAATATATTTGTTCTTTTGTAAAGTTAATATAGTGGAAAGAGAAGCAGGATTTTAAATAATATCATTGACTGAATATCACATTATTTTAACTGCAAAATTAAATAAAAACCCCTATTACATGTTATCGTTAGCGTGATGTTAGCTGATGCTAACCTTGGCTGAAGCACATTAGCAGCAGCTGCTTTACAGTAATGAGTTACCACGTGTGACTTTCAGAAGGGAAACAAACACAGAAACAAGCAACACAGCCTTGTTTAAACGTTGCTACACGTGACACGGGGTTCCACACTTATTTTAGCCGTTCTGGCAACATTTTCTTAGCGTGTATTTTTGAATCTTCCAGTCAGTTAACGACTGTTAACGTAAACCAACAGGTGTAATCTAACCTAAAACACACCTGTATGGAAAAAAACTGTTTATTATTAAAACACAGGCACACAAAAATAATGACGTTGCAGTAATATTAAATAAAATTGACCAGAGAAACATAAAGGTACCATAATATAACAATAGTTCTTCACTTATACTTTACCGAAACGGTCCAGGCTTTCTCCTTCGTCCTTGAATCTATCGTTGCCTGGCAACATACCGAGCTTCCGCTTCTCTGCGCAGTAAGGCTGCGCATAACTGACGCCCGCCAACACCAACATGGAGGACGAAACCATTTTTCACAAACGTTGGGGTGGTTATGTCTGGTTAACAATAGTTTTTCTTTTTTAAATGTATATATTGTCATCTTAATATTAATGAAATTTGTCTTAATATTCAACCTATGCTTATTTTATGGTAGTATTACTTAAATTTATCTTAAATTCGTGAAAATAACTATGTTGTCGCTCTCTGACGACTGTGGTGCGGTCACATACGCTGAAAAAAAATTGACTTCCTGTAACGGAACTGGAAGATATCGATATTTTGATTTAATGTTAGCCTTTTTATTTTTTCAAAAAAATTGAATGTAACCTATATTTGAAAATCTTGTGCACAGTAGCCTGAATAATTGAGCGCCTGGCCCTTTTTATGTGTAAGCAGCATCTGTTTGTGCTCCACCAAGTAGGCTAGCTGTTGTGGCTAATTCTGCAAGGCTCCATAGATTTCTGTAGCAAACATAGCGACTGGCTGTTAGCCGATTGGTTTGCGTGCTGCTGAAACTAAACGTCAACAAAAGGCTAAGTGACCGCATTCTAAGACAGGTAAAGCCCAAAACTATGAGCGCAGAAGCCTCAAACCCAGCCGCCACACCCACTCCCTGTGAAGATACTCAGGGAGATGGACGGTGGATTTCTCAGGTATGTAACAACGTGACCATCGTAAGGGTTGGATTACTTATTTATTTCGATTTTTTGCATACAAGACCACTTAATGAAAACAAAAAGTCTATCCCTTCAATAAAATTGAAATCAAACCACATATATTAGTTAATCTGCTTACATTTTGTATCAATCACTGCAATCTTATTCCAAGAAATTGCCTTCATGACTCTTTAAATGTAACTAAATATGCAACATATACCTGTATTTATTACTATTATTTAGTGTTTGCATAATTCTAAAGGATGCATGGTAAAGATCAAATTAAAAATATGTTTTTTTTTTTTCCCTTGCAGCACGTTCGCTTTGTTTCTGAGTGCAAAGAGAGAGAGCCTGATGTCGTGTTTGTGGGAGATTCTCTTGTGCAGCTCATGCATCAGTTCGGGGTAACAGCACTGGACACATTCATGCACAGTTTGACTGTAAAATTGGAGCGAGAAAATAACCAAACCCCTTTTCAATAAGGCATTGTGAATGTATGTAATAGTTAACTAACAGGCTGTTTGCACATACTGTGTGCTCACGTTTGCTGGTGTGAAATTAAAACTTAGCAGATGAATCAAATGTGAGTGTGAGGAATAAAGGAAATAAAAAGTATTATATGGTTGCAAGATCCCGGCCTGAAAACCTGAGCATGTATAGCTTACGGTAGCCGTAGATATCTAGTTTTTATTGGTGCTATGTCAGAAGATAGAAACATACACTTTCTTGTCAGATAACACAAATTCATTACATCTAACTGTGCAAAGATTAAAGTATCAATGTACAATGAGTTTAAACAAAATGCATATTTAAACGGACTAAGTCATATAATAGGAATTTTCATGTGAAAAAGTAGAATAGTCTGCAGGGTCTAAACCAGTCACCTGATTTCAATGGACAAAGACGTGTTTTATGCTACAGAAGACAACCAAATGCACAAAAAAACTCCAGCCATAAAAACTAAGGACTGCTGCTGTAAAAACCAATCAGTTTTAAACCTTAGTGAGATGGCTTATGACATCTGAACCACTAGAAAGGAGCTTCCTCTTCAGTTAGGATTTCAGTACTCTATATTGATTTCATTTACTGCTTTATACCTGATATAGCTGTAAATAATAATAGCAATGGTGCTATGTATGTTTAACTTAAAACATAACTAATTACATGTATCTGTGTATAAAAAAAAAACATCACATTTGTTTTTCTGTAGATTTGGAGGCAGCTGTTCTCGCCACTCCATTGCCTTAACTTTGGAATCGGTGGAGATGCAACGCAGCATGTGTTGTGGAGACTGAGCAATGGTGAACTGGATAACATCAGCCCAAAGGTTATAAACACTGCCAGATATAGAGAACATGAGCTTTCTTGTTTTTGCACACAAAAGATTGATTGTCCTCAATTTTGTTCTCAATTCCAAGCTCTAGGTACAATGACGCCAAACTCTCTATGACATGTTTGCAACCTTTTCTTTCCTGTCTCCCTCTCTTTTGTTTTATATGGCTCCAGGTCGTAGTGGTGTGGGTTGGCACGAACAATCACGGTCACACAGCCGAACAGATTGCTGGTGGTATCATGGAGATCGTCCAACTCATTCACAACAAGCTCCCCAATGCCCACACGCTTGTACTTGTAAGTTTCTGAGGATAAATGGCTTTTTCAGCTGTGGTATTCAACTGACCTGCATATCTGGGGTAAAAGACAAATGAGGTTCACACAACCATCAAACTATACTAAAGGGGATTATGTCAGCCCTTTTACTGACATTTCAGCTTTCTCTATTGTTAAGAACATCAATTTCCAGGAGACGGCAGTGTTGTTTAGTTCTGGCCGGGTTTTGAATAGGGGGAGGAGATAGTGGAAAGTGTGTGAAGATGATGCATGCTCTTGATTACCATTTAAACATAAATGATTCCATGTTACATATGGTTAAACACAGTACCTTGCAAAAGTATTCATACACATTTGTCATATTAAAACTACAGTCCTTAGTGTGTTTCATTGGATAATTAATTATTGAACACAGATGTGGAATAGAAGTGTGTACAAATTCTACAAACAATCTAAAAGTGTGGTATGCATTTGTCTAAAGTACTCCTGCGTCAACTCGTTAAGTCACATTCATCAGTAGTTACCCTTTCAAGTGCTTTCGATATATTTCTGCACATTTTGCTTTGAATGACAAATTTTGTTGAAATGTTATGCAACGATTATGTCAGAAATGTGAATTGGTATTAGAGTGCTTTGGGATGAAAACTAATCAACATTTCGAGTATAAGAAAGATACACATTATTTCTGTCTATCCGTCTCAAATGTGATACAGTTCGAGTAGTAATGGGTCTTTTGTAAGACACTGTAAATGTTTGACACAAAATGTAAAGATAATAGAAATAGCTTGAACATCATATCTCTTTTTCAGGGCGTGCTTCCCAGAGGTAGAATGCCAAACCTTCTACGAGAGCGAAACGCAGTGGTGAACAAACTGGTCCAGGATGCCTTATTGTCTCTCTCCCATGCCTCGTTCTTCAATGTGGATCCAGGTTTCGTCCTCTCGGATGGGAGCATCTCCCATCAGGATATGTACGACTACCTTCACCTGACCGCTCATGGATATCAGGCTGTGTGTGAACCCCTGCATGCTCAAATCAAGTCCCTGTTAGACAAACCTGCTGAGAACTGAGTATCCTGCTTAGAAGCGTACACTACCACAGTGGTCTTCGTCCCTGTTTCCAGAGAGCGTTGCCCTCAGCTTTACAAGGCTTTGGATGTTGGATAAAATCCTCCAATTAAAGGGGCTAAGAGCAAAATTTAATCTGCAAAAGCCTTCTCTATAACCAGGGTTGGTGACCACTGTTATAATAAGCGGACCATGAGGTTTTCTTTTTGTGTTTACGATACAGTCAAAGATGAGATGTGTTGTGCTATAGAGAGACAGTGTCGTTCTTGAACCCCTTTAGCTTCGTAATCCATCACTTTTACTTTTTTTATGCATGAAATATATAATTTTCACTGTTACAAATAACACCAACATAATAAACATATCACCAGGGTTCAAACGGCACCACAGGTGAAAAGAAATGAGATCAGTTCACCTCCTCAGTTATCTTGATAATATTAGCTATATATTTACTTTCCAGTTTAAGCATTTCTCCAGGTCCAACATTACACTGAAAAATAATTGAATAAACCTTGTCTATAACTAAGTGTAGCACATCTCATCCCCTTTGCTTTGTGAGCCCTCGCTGATGGACTTGTGGAAGAAACACTTCACTACTATACTGCCTTTCTGACAGAACTGGACCAAGATCCAGTTGGAAAACAGTTTGAACCTCCTTGGATTTGTGCCAGACTTTGCATGCACGCGAGAATCAACTACCCCTCCCACTTGACTTATTCTTCCTCTTCATCACTAGTTGCTAAGGGTTGGTATGTATTTGTTTGCATTTTATTTTTCCTGTTCATGGTAGGAAAAGCTGAGGTGATATAAGAAACATTGAAGATTGCTTTGCTTCATGGTAAACCAGGATTTTTGTATATTTTTTTTACATGTTCATCCCAACAAACTGGAAAATAACCATAATTGCAAATCAGACAATGTTTTTCTTGCTTTAAAAGTGTCTGTATCTTTAATGTGATTTTGTTTTGTTTTTGTATACGGTAAGTCCAATGAACAAAACGGTTGTCTTTGTGTGGCAAATAGTTTACCATTCAGTTTATTTTACATCATGTCAAATGACCTTTTTGCCTTTATTCCTTTTTTTCTCCTCACCTATTGTAATGGCAGTAGAGTTCCTTGTTAGTGGCTGTGTATTTCTTGTGATCATAAATGTATTAGATTCATCTAGTTGCTTGTGCTTCAGAATTTGAACCGTTCTGCGACACAATAGCTCACTGGCCCATTTAAAAATGCTTTACTTCATTCTCGGATGCTTGGGAGCAGCTTGGATAAGCAAGGTGCCATGGAAACTTGAAATGGTCAAGGATGAGGAATTGCGCAAGTGATGAAAGAAATGCATTAAATTTCCGGTCTGAGTCAACTGACTGATTTTATCTCATCTTCTTTTTGTTAACGCGCATGGTGACTGCCACTGAAGCAAAGCGCATGTCATGAGCATGTCGGTGCTTTTAAAGATTGATTGCTAACCATTGGGTTCAGCAAGAGTACAGACCCGCAGGAAAATAAACACCTTCGGTTTCTTGTTGGCTTCGGTGCAGTTTTTAAAAGGCCTATGCATTTCTGACATCTTTAGAGGTAAGACAAGACATGCTCTATTAGTTACGGACATTAAATCACATCAAACATCAGATTATAACCAGAATTTGTACAAATAGTCTTAGTAGTTAGTATGATCAATTCCTATTGCATAGAAGAAAGTATAATTAGTAAATCACATACAGTTGTTTGCATTTAAATCTCTTCAAATCCAGCTTTAAAGGCCTGAGAGGTTTTGTCAGAGAACCTGTGTGAACAAAGATCATCATAAAAACCAATGAACAAATCGGAAAGGCTGAAGAGAAACTTGTAAGAAGTTTAAACTTGGGTTAGTTTATAGTTTCCCAAGCTTTAAAAACACAAGAGCTCCGTTCAATCCATCATGTGAAAATAGAAAAAAACGCAAACCTTATCAAGACATAGCCCATAATATCAAGTGATCCAGAGGGTGTGGAGAGAACATATTAGGTTATTTTCTACATTGAAAGGGAAAACTGGCAAAGAATTAGAGACTGTGATGGAGGCTCACCTTCCAGCTGTGGAACTGACCTTAAACCTACAACGTATTCTGTGGCAGAAATCTTATTATTTTTACAAGAAAGCAATATAACAAGTCTTGAAGTTTAGACGAGCACACGTTTTTTACTGTAATGTAGTATTGTAATATAAGAGGTTAATTATTTAATTAAAGGATTCTGAGGTATCTAATTTCTTGTCAGTCTAGAAGTAAGTCCCTATTTTCTTACAGCTACAAGCTCTTACTCAACCCTAGGTAAGACTTCTTGGCAAATTTTCAAGTCCCTTCTCAAGCAGTGATGGGTGGGACATGCTTCATCCTGCTGGCAGGGGATGAATGTGCTACGGATGAGATTTCACACACAAACACCAACCGCTATAAAGACCCAGGTAGACTGGCGCGGCTCTTATTTGCTTTTCTGGGACTTTAGTCGGTGCATGAGTTGAATTTCCTTTCACTAAACAGACGATTCTGATTTCAGTTTAACATGGGGCCAAGACTGATTTTGCTTCTTTGGCTTGGACTGCTCATTCTGATAGACTATGGCCAAGGTAACTATATACTTCATGTATAAATATAAAAAAGATTGTCCTTAACAAATTTGATAGCGCATCGTACAATGTTTTAATGCCTTATTATAGCTTTTTGTTTTTCTTTAAAGGTGCTCCTAAGATGAATGAGCAATCACTGATTGCCAAGGCAAATATTGATGGTATGTAGGGTTGATTATTTCATTTTATATTCTTTTTTCTGTTTGTGTTACACTTTTAATATGTTTTTAAAACCTTTATACATCATAGTTGTTCCGGATGGACACCTTATGAAGCGTTCGATGAAAACAAGAAGACACAGCAAAGGACATTGTTTTTGTAAAGGTAAAAGATGTCCAATAAAAGCCCCAAAACACAAATAACAAAGCATGCGATCCTAATGTATTCTCTTTTCTTTTCATCACTGGGTTATGTTGCTCCAGGAAAGGGGTCTGGGAACAGAGTTTGCTCATGCAACTTTGAACAACGTGAGTTAATCAAAGTTGAGTATAAACAAAAAATCAAGTGCAGAATTTTAGATATCTTTCAAATAAATATGTTTTTTACCCTGTTTCCTTTATTTTTTGTAAAACCCAGGGAGACAACTGTGCACTTTGGACAAATATAAGAATAGGAAGTTTTGCAAGCAACTCCCAGCATTGTCTACATTCCAAGGTCCCTCTGGCCCCATTTGAACAACAATACTTTACTGTGTCATGCTGTAATAAAACATGGATATCGTATGACTATCATATCATTTTTATTATTTTTCTTGCATACATAAGTTACATTTTAAACAAAGTGCTTATTACTTTATTCCCAGACATGGTGTTTAACTCACCAAAAATTTGTTACAACTTAATAAAGTCTGTATAATCAATGGTTCTGTTTATTCTTTTTTGATTAGAAAGTAAAAATCGGCAGACCGGCGTGTAATAACAATACCCAAACTTAAATATGATTTTAACAATACATCGGTTAATTAATAAAAAGGTCAAGTATAAAGAGTGAAAATAAAATCTCTATTAAATAATTAGCAAGTTCTAAAAAAGGATTGCACTCATGACTCTTATTGTAAAACAGTACAGACATGCTTTATGCTAATAGATGAAGGTGACAACAGTGATAGAAGTAGAGAAATCTATAGATTATTCAATTTCAGTTCAAAATTATAGATTTGTTGTATTATTGACTGTAGGGAGAGCAAGTGATCAGTCAGGGAAGACTCAGAGGAGCAGCAGGTGACCAAGGAAACAACACAAGCCCATGAGGAGCAAAGTTCCCTTGCTGTAGATTGAACCGGCATGATCTGATAAAAGAAAGAATGAAACAAAAATGTTACTAGATTGCAACATATATTTATATAAATATACATATTTCACATTTATTTGGCAACCACTTTAATGATTGTCTGAATATCTCTATTATGATATATAACAAAGCTGTAATATAAGGAGTTTTTTAAGGAATAACACAAGCAACATCCTTTATCATGCTGAATAATATTTAACTTGACAAACACAGAATAGGGAGGTTGGGGCTGTAAGACTCACCCTCAATAGAGAAAGTTTGGGTTTGCCTCATTGTGATGTTTGTCACAGGATTTTGTGCGACGCATATGTATTCCCCCACATGTTCTCTATCTGCAGGGAAACTGATAACCGGTCCGCTCCTAAGAATTGTTGTCTGATTATCTAGGAACCATTGGAAGTTGCTCTCTGGCTGCGAGTCAGCCGAGCAATTCAGAGACACGGAGAAACCACTTGTTGCTGAAGTTGGACCGGAGATGGAGACATCCAATGGGCCATCTACAAACACAAATAACAAATTTATTAGAGTTAAATACAATAGATGAATATTGTAATTTAGTTCCTTACAATTAAATGTTAAAAAACAAAAAACACAAATCAGTCAAAACCACATGGCGGATACTGCATTTAAGCATCTTGGCATGGTTCCTACTAACGATCACAGCAGAGTAAAGAGGAGACTCAAATAACAAGGTTGTTAGAGGCAAAAAGGCTATTCTTAATACTTTAGAAATATCGGATCTATTCGGATTTTTTCTCCTTATAGAGCTCTCTGGTCTACAGGAAAAGACCCCTGTGGACATACAAATAATACCTTGTTCATTGCAGGAATGTGAAATACCTTTTCTAAATGCACAAAAAGTCAATCCTTAAATTAGATGAGAAAAACAATAAATGAAACTAATGATACTGGGTAACCCTTCAACAATTAAATAGTAAATTGGGAATTTGGTTTAAATAGCATGAAAGTGTGAAATTGGGGTTCGGCACATTGGCACACCTTCTTGGTGCCATTTGAGTTTCATTAAACCTAGAAAACTATTCAATTCATCTTTATTTTATTCAATTCAATTTAGTTCATTTACATAGTCCCAATTTACAGCACGTCTTCTCGAGGCAGTTCACAAAAAAGCATATTTTGCTGACAGTCCAAATCTTTTCATGCCCACAGCTCACCAATAAAATTGATGGACCATACTAAACTCATTTTGAACCTGACACAGAGTTCACCGTACTCTAATAGCCTCCACATCTAGAAATTGTGTTGCACCTTTGGGATATGGAAAAACTAGAGATTTGCATCTTGGACGTGCAGTCCACAACTCTTGTTGAAATTAATGATTCCTTTAGTTTAACATAGACCAACATTTTAATGGATGATACCTGCTCATATATTTCCCAAAGAATCGATTGTGTTTTAATGATAAAGAGTTTTAATAAAATTTATCGTGTATGAATACTAAAATTTTCCAAAAGGTGAAAAAAAACACACTTTGGTTTTAATGGTACTTACAGTTTACAAAGAGGTCGAACTTAGTACTTTTATGATGAGCAGCCCTATTGGTGGCGACGCAGTGATAGGTCCCATTACTTTTTACTTTCAATGGGGTGAAGTGCAACATGTTCTTCTCAAAAATGTACATGTGTGAGTCTATGTTGGAGGCATTCATGTTGAGCTGCATGTCATCTTTAATCCAGTAGATGGAGTCGTAGGGCCCAACGATGTGACATGCGAGGGTGAAGTTATCGTTGTTTATTGGAATTTCACTCTTACTTGATTCGGTGCGGATCATCACTGAATCTATTTTCTCTGTAAATAAAAAACAGGTTAAAATGGATTGGGCCGCAGATTCATTTACAACATTGTTTGATTGCTTTTATAATATCATCAATCGTGCTAAAACGTCAATCTCTTCATACAAAAACTTTAATGCCAGATCTGTTACCTATAATGGTGAGCATTGTGGAGTCTGTGCTGTTCTTCCCTGTCACACGATTTTGGGCCATACATGTGTATTTGCCGCTCATGTTGAAAGATAGAGGCCCAGCAATTAAATCTGAAGTATTGGCCACCATGGAGTCATTGAACCACCAAGTGTAGGTACTGGGAGGCTCAGATGTGGCAGAGCAGTTGAAGACGGCATTACCTCCTTCTTCCCCAAATTTTGGGCCATAAATCTTGGGTGTATCTGGTCCAACTGCAAAGCATCAGATTTTTTTACATTTTTTTCAACATCTTAAAACACTATATATTTACATTTAAAATTTGATATATGCATACACTGTGTAAAAATTGATTTTGATTTATATATATATATATATATATATATATATATATATAGTAATTCTAAGCTATAAGATAGGTCAACACAAGCTTAAAACGCCTGCAAAGAAGTTAAACGTAGTTTTTAAACACTTCAACATGTATTTTATCTGTATTTACTTTAAGATCAAGCACAGCAGAATAAAACATCGGTATTTCAGAGCATGAATTATATTGTTATTGCTGAACTCACAGTTGACATCAAGCATGTAAGCACTGCTTGTCAGGTTTCCAACAGCATTCATAGCCATACATTGGTATTCTCCGACATCATGCCGATCCACTGGCAGAAACAGGACTGTCTCGTTGTTCATTGAGAACGCGTTGCTGTTGTCTAGACCAAGTATTGCACCATTTTTCATCCAGTAAATCTGATCAACAATCCCAGTTACATTGCAAGTTAACGCTAACCAGTAACCTTCCAAAACATCAAATGTTGGTGTCTCTATTTGTACATTTTTAATTGCAGCTGAAACAAAAAAAGGAGACGCAATACTTAACAATTAGTCTTACTCCTAGTGTAAAGCTTTGAAAAAACAGATTTACACAAACATAAAAATCTAAGCCCTCATACCAACAATTGTAAGCGTTATGCTGGCAGTGCTGTTTCTTCCGGTGATGTTGTTGAACGCCATACACATGTACTTTCCGGTCGTGTCTTCAGTGAGAGGAGCTGTCGTATACTCTGACATGGCAGAGACCAGAGATTCATTGAAGAACCATCTGTAGGAACTTGCTGGGAATGATGGTGCAAAGCAGGAAAGTGTCACACTGCTTCCCCTCTTCCCTGCGTTTGGTCCCATGATAGAGGGCATCTCTGGTCCATCTGTAAATGCGGATATTTTGTTTAGCACTGTTAACCTTATTAATAACTTATTTACAATATTTACAAAGCAAAGTCCTCTAGAAAGAGTGTTTGTGTTATTAGACACATCTGGTAGTTTGGTACAGAATAGTATGCCATATAATAATAACCTTGTATAAGTAACAATTCCATAGATTTAGGTCTAATGGAATGTGGTGATGTAGAAAGTCACTACAAAAAGTGTTATAAACAAGCATCGACTACTTTGTCAGTGGTGCATTTTTGGGATTTGATCAAAACAAGTCTTCCAGCCACAGCCACAAAAAGAAGGAAAGCTATCATATTTATTATTTGGACAGGTTTTAATTTAAAACAGTCACTGGTAAATTAATAAACACAAATAAATCTATTCTACAGCTTAAACAAATTACAACCTTTTAATAAAATCCAGCCAAAGTGAGAGAAAATGCATTTCGACATTGGTCAAGCTTTGTGCCCAAAAATACCATATTAGTCAATACATTTAAGATTAGTAAGCAGCATTCAACTGATTTTTATATTTGTTTATGAAAAATCTACATTAAAGGGATAGTTTAAGAGTTTTGACTTTTCCTTCACAGTATATTTTTCACTGGATGATTGCTGTTGATGTATTACTGGCATTTTGTATAAATAACAGTAAAATAACAGCTCAAATAACACAGCAGTTATTCAGAATGGAGATGAACTATACTTTGGTCTTTGCCACTTCAGGAAAAACCTGCAGGGTCAGCCTTTGGTACCAATATCCATGTTTAAACTAAAATAAGTAGTTAAAGAGAAATTGAAGGTATAGATTGATGGATTCTAAAAACAATAGTTGCATCATTGAACTGTATTAGAAAACATGGGTTTGGATGGTACTGTGTGTTACCAACGGTTACTTGATATGCTACTTTATGAAAAAAAATTGTATAAAAATATTATTCAAGAATGTATGGCTTAATCCGTTTAATTAGGATACTCACAGATGACAAGAAGTTCATACGGAGCACTGGTCATGTTTTCCAATGCATTCATTGCCATACACTTGTAGTGTCCAGTATCAGAAGAGGTCAATGCCAGGAACATAACTGTTTTATTGTGCAAAGACAAAGCTGTTCTGTTGTCTTCTTGTAGCAGTTCACCATTTTTCATCCAGTAGATGTAATCAATAGGCCCGGTTACATTGCATGTTAAATTATATAAATCATTTTTCATTGCTGGTTTCATCTGAGGTAGTATTTCCACACTGTATATTGGATCTGGAGAAAGAGCACAACCCAACATCAGTTGAGCTTGTGGATTACATTTCATCTCAGTAAACAGTAAAATAAATCAAATATGTGATTATCACCAATAACTGTTAGCATTATGCTGGCAGTGCTGTTCTTCTGAGTCATGTTGTTGAAGGCCATACAGGTGTACTTCCCTCCCATTTCTTTTGTTAGAGTAGGTGTCATAAACTTAGACATGTTGGACACCACTGAACCATTGAAGTGCCACCAGTAGAGGCTTTCAGGAACTGATTCTGCCCAACACCTTAGAGTGACATTGCCGCCTGTCTTTGCCATCTTTGGTCCCATGATGGTTGGCATCTCTGGTCCATCTGAAAACATTGAAATGAACAAATTGTCATTGATTACAATAAAATGGGAAAACACGTTTTCATGTCATGTTTTACTTACAGCTGACACGGAGCTGGAAGGTCCTGCTGGTCATGTTCTCAAAAATATTCATTGCCATACACTGGTAGTCTCCAGTATCATTGCGCTGTATGCTCATGAACCTTAGCATCATATTATCCATGAGGATTAGAGTTCTGTTGTCTGGATGCAGTTTTTCACCGTTTCTCATCCAATAAATTTGGTCAACTGTTCCAATAGCACTGCAGGTTAAATTATAGGAATGACCCTCGACTGCAGGATTAGTTTGATATTCTACTTGAACATTTTGTATTGGGTCTAAAAAAAAAAGATAGCAACATTTTCAACAGTTAGAATTCCAAGATCACTTGTTTATTTCAGCAACATTGAAATAGAAAATATCAATCTAGGTCTCACCTATAACAGTTAGCATTAAGCTGGCGGTGGTGTTTTTGCCAGTGATTTCGTTGTAGGCCATACAGACATACTTCCCACTCATTGCTGAACTGACAGGGGTTGTCGTATACTCAGACATGTTGGAGACCAGAGAACCATTAAAGTACCAGCTGTAGAGACTTGGTGGAACGGATTCAGACGTGCAGCTGAGTCTCAAAAGGTTTCCTGACTTCACCACTTTAGGTCCTGTGACGCTTAACATCATTGGTCCATCTGAAAAGATAGACGAAACTGGATAAGACACTGGATATTTCCCACAGATTTCTTATGTTTTTGCTTTTTAGTCAATCTTAAATGTTTCATCAAATTAATTTAATGTCAGATAGAGTTAACCTGAGTTAACATCAATGGCAGATTTGAAATGGTGATTTTTATGGAAAAAAAAGCTTTTCAAATGAAATTGACAATCTTAGAGAGAGTAATTGCTCCCCAAACCTATTAACTGGTCACAGTACTTTAAGAATTACATTTTTTTATTTGTTTTGTCTTTCAGTAGGTCAAAGGTATACCTATTGGTGCCCAGACTATTTCCCTGCTGCATAACATTGAATTTGAGGAATTTATTTTTGACTTGATATACAAAAATCTGATTTAAAAAACTCCCTTTTGTAGCAACACAGATTTTATTAGTCTAATAATAACATTTTTTTTTTTTAATATATGTATTGTTTCAATGTGTCAGAATTATGAAAAAAGAGGAAATGTGTATGGGGAAAATGTTTTACATAACAGTTTTGCAGTTCTTACAGTTTACTACGACTGCGAAGGGGCTGCTGGTCATGTTGCTCACGGGATTGAAAGCTTGACACCTATAGAGTCCACCGTCAGAAAGTCCCACTGAATTGAAAGTCACAGTCTTGTTGTTCATTTCAAAGACAGTTCTACTGTCAGGTGCAATTAGACTTCCGTTCTTCCACCAGTGGATGCTATCAACATGTCCGGTCACGTCACACTGCAGAGTAAAGGACCCATTGAGTATTGCTGGTCCAGCCTTATGACTAATTGCAACCGCTGATACAGGATCTGTAAGAAAAGAGTTGAAGATGTGATCTTAATAAACACATTTAAATGAGTTGTATTATCATTGCAAATGTTTAAGGTAAAGTTGTTGTGATGATCCAATGTCCTGTCTTTAAGTTTGTGCAGTCAATTAAATTAAAACTCTAACTTTATTTTGACAGCTAGTCTTAAAATAGTGCACATTATCTGGTTTATTTAAACTCAGTGGGTTTTTCTGTGCCATGTGACCTACTCTGCACTGAGCTCAAACATGCCTAAAGGCAGTATTATTATTGCTGAAAAACAAATAATCCAACTTCATAACGCACTAGAGCAACAGAGCAACCTTTTACTGGAAGTTCTGCCCTACATAGTTAACTGGAAGTGCATTAATAATGTGTCACTATAGGAAATCATAGGGGGAATGTGTCAACGTCATCTTTATGACCATGTTATATGTCATAAAGGAATATGGATAGAGACCACAACATCAGGATGTTCACTGGTTAGTGAGTTTAGTGGTACAGAATCACAATTCCTGAAAAAATGTGAAATACTGTCTGCCTCTATTGTATTTTTAAGTAGTATAGTGAACTTGGAACCTGTTTTTTTGTTTTGTTTTGCCTTTTCTGAAGTTGGTTTGGTATCAGGGACAAAACAAAAATCATTTTAGTGACATCCTGTTAAAAAGTGTTCGACAAAATCAATATGGCATGTCTCAAAAATTGGTTTAATGTAAAAGAACAGAGGGAGACAATATCCTGGAACATCTCCAAATACACAACTCTGTAAGAGGCAAACAGAAACTGGTTGACATAAAGGATTAAGCACCTAAACAAACAACAGCCGACCGTGCGACTATTGCATGCAGTACAATGCAGGGTGGAGTGTTCAGACCAATGTATAGAACAAACAAAAGCTTGTGTCCTATCACACCATTGAAAACTTTGCAGGTCATCAATCAGGGGTTAAATTACAGGTCAACAACACAGGGAACAGTTGTAACTAATGATAATGACCAAAATGACTAACAGGACTGAAAGGTCACTTGTTCGCTTGGTTTGGTTGCTGTTTAAGTGCTATCGTCTTAGCTATGTCTCATTAGCTTCAAACTGTTGAGCTATTTTGGCATTATGGGAATCTGAAGCACATATCTATCCCTCCAAAAACTACAAACCCCAGTAGAAGGCTCAATATTTCTGCAATTCAATAATTTGTTGTTTGTTAATTGTTTTTTTATTTACAATGTATAAAATAAGATATAACCTGCATCTAGATCTCAGCATCTTATGCTATAATAAAGAAAACAATGAGAAAAAAGACTTACCCATCACTCGAATCACTGTACTTTCACTGCTGGCCCTCATTGTGACCTCGTTATAAAGTAGACATTTGTAAGTCCCCGAGTTGCTTTCATTAACATTCTGCAGGTGGAGGTTTAAACCCGTCTGTTGAAGGTAGACTTCATTAAAGAGCCACTGGCTCGTCGCTGCGGGTCTGGAGTCCGTGGAGCAGGAGAGCGTGATGCTGGATCCTGATATGTACACGTACTTCACAGGCATGACTGTCATGGTTGTGTTACCTGGACCATCTGGTGATGCAACGAAAGAAGATTTCCCGTTAGTGCTGCGTTTATTTGAAATGGATACCATATGTGCTATCATTTATTATTAATTATTATTAAAACTTACAGCTAATGGTTAGATTAAAAGGTGGGCTGAGTTCATACCCAAGTCCATTGGACACATTGCACCTGTATGGACCCTGATCATTGCGCGTCAGCCCGGCTAAGCTAAGAGTAGCACCTCCATTGCTGAGCTTCACACCTGCCCCATTTGATATGGCAGAGTTGCCCATCAACCATGCATAAGACAAAGATGAGCCGCTGGATACTGAGCAATTGAAGACTGCTGTGTCATTGAACTCCACCACGTCTGCACTTTTTGCCCACAATGTCACATTTGAAATTGACTCTGCAGAGAGAGAAACAAGTCATTTTAAAGTACAATTTTGAATTTAACATTGTTTAGCGTTAAGGACCTTTTGCTGATGTCTTGATTTTGACAAGTTTAGGCAGAAATAATTGAACACATTTGGTTTTGGTAATATATTAAAAAGACTTACCTCATCTGAGATTTACAGTGTGGTGGAATAAAGCAATCAATTTCTTTTGTAGTTCTTGGAATATATAACAGGCTATTGGTTTAAAGGTTTGAGTGATTTATCTAATTATTGTATGTTAATTTTTCTGGGTTTAGAAAACATGGTGAAATCATATTCTTTGTATTCCATGATTATATCTATAACTTGGTTTATTTATAAATATCAAATAATATAGGCTTTAAAAAGGCCTATGGTATATATCTTTTAATCCAACAGTGTGAGGTAATTGTGAAAGAATCCTTTTTCCCTTCCCCTCATACCCAGATTCTTTTGTAGTGAGAAATATAATTGTTTGTCCATATTTCTCAAAATTATTGCTTTAACTTTCAGTATGGGCAGGTTTAGGTGAGCACCAGAAAGTAACTGTAAGATATTTTTGTTATGCCATACTTCTACCGAAGCAATAAACAATGAGGCTATTTTATTTTGTATTTGTGTTACACAAGGCTGCGGACACATTTTTTCCGATTATTTTGGCACGTTCTTATGCATTTTTTTTTTTTCAAATAATCACAAAGCTTTTAGTCAAATAATTAGGTGTAGGATTTTGCTGCACTTGGCTGTGTCATTACAAGATTCATAGCTTTGGTATACAACACTATCGTATAATGGTTTTATATAGATTATTCAAACAGAGCTAATGAAAAGCAGTTGATTAATATTATTTGTTCTCTCATTAGAAAGATCAAAACACTCTTTTTGGATTATTAACATTCTGGACTAAAAGTTCATTTGCCGTTAATTGTGTATATTTCAAAGAGATGAATGTTTTGAGCATACAGAGCCGGCTGTCATTTAGATCTAACTCATTCAAAATCTGCATCTAACTTTTCCGTGACGTTCTTTAAGTTTTAATTATATTTATGGGTTTAAAACAGGTGATCTAAAGTTTAAGCGGTTGTTGTGCCTTGGTTTTCTTGGTTCGTCTGCAAGTCTTTGAATGATCAAAGTCATTCAGAATCCTTGAGAACTTGCTCGATATGCTAATTACCAAATGCAAAGCAATATAAGTACAATCCAGCTAATAGCTTTCTACTCTGTGCTGTTGATTTGCCTTGCAAATCATTTCCTTGTGTACTGCTTAATGTTGAAACACTAATCCTCATGTGTTCTGGCACATGTGCAAAGGTTTTAATCTCATTTAACATACTTCTTACAATGTAGAAATTAGTAAATAAAAATTGTTATAATGTACGTACCTTGAACTGACAGATTTAATTCAACAGCAAATCCATTAATTTGTTGTAATCTGTACAATCCAGAGTCCTCAAGTTTGGCGGATTTTATAGTCAAAGATGACGTGCTGGTATTAAATATTATCCTGTCCTTTATGTTTTTATCTAGCTCAGAGCCTCCGGGGTAAATAAACACCAGGAGACTGCCATTGAACATCCATGCCCCCATTGTAACGCTGGTGTCGCTGCTGATAGTCACATTGCTGCCCACTGGTAAAGGGTTCCTAGAAGCTTGAATGCTTTGGCTTTCCACACGATCTAAAGACAGACATCAAGTAGTTTAAACAGCCAGTTATACAAGATAACATGTACAGGTGGTGATACAAAGAATTCATTAAAATCTGCATTTTCTGTTATTTTTTCAAATTTTGGCAGAATTTTTTCTCAGTAATCCTCAAGTGAACATCCATACAATTTTAAATTAACACAGACCTGAGTATCATATTTGTATATAAATTCAATTTGAAGCATATTTTATATTTACCTGTACAAGCAATCATGGTCAGGATAAGTAAAAACACAAACGAAGACTCCATTCTGCTCTTCGACAATTTCTTTGCCAACCACAACCGACAGGACTCCCGCTTTGATAAATCCAAATCTATGAATATTATTTGATTCCCAAACTTCAACAAATAAATGTTTGCTCTGTGCTCCCTTGATGCTTTTCGTTCCTTCTGCTGTAATGGCACATCATAGTCGCAGCCACACCTTAGTTTGCCCTCATCCACTGAGTCTTTACAGGTGCAAATCTAGGAGTGTCCATTTACTGTAAACTTGGGTCCGTCACTTGTCAACGTTTCACCAACCAAAGCCTCACATGGACTTATTTTGTTAGACAACGTTGTGCCATGTGCCCATAGATGGTAAGTGGTTTCAATAAAATAGATTTAAAGTCCTCAGATCTAAACGTGTTTGGGAAGGAACAAATTAATAAAGGAATGTACAAATCTAATGTCATTACATATCAAACTAAAGAGTTTCTAGAGAGTATTTGAGTCTTCCAATAACAAAACAACCAACTACAATGGCTATATTAAATAATGAAGTAATCAGTTAGAGGTCACCACCAGACTGTCCCTGCACCTTAATAGGTATGTTCCTTCCTCTTGCTTTGTTTACTATAAACACAACCCCACACGGTGATATCATATTTGTCCATAAACTGACATTTCCATTGCACTTGGAATAAAAGCATTGCCAAGTAAATTGAATGAAAATTGTTTGCTCTCAATTGAGTGCCATCTGTGCATCGATTCAACATTATAGTATTGAGTATCAGGCAGCTTTTGTGCTTTGAATATATTTTTGTATATAATGGTAGTCATCAATAGGGGTTATGCAAACATTATGGAAAGGAAACACACAATGATTCAGCTGTAGCTGCGAAAGAGTCATTGGTACTTGAAAGCAAGGGACACAATGGGATTTTTTAATGTTCCTGGTCTAGATTTGGTATTTACAATTTGTGCTCCTAAAGTGCTCATTTGCTTTTTTATCTATTAGGTTTTAAAGGTGGATATTAAATATGGATGCTGAACTGAGTTTCCTCGCACGTTTCGTCCTTAAGAGATTGCTAGAAAAGCATTGGAGAGATTAAATATTCTCTCTGAAGAAGTCTCAGTCTTCGATGCAAACACACTAAAATAAAAATAAATTCTTATTATTTGTATGTATTTGTTAATTGTAGTTGTGACACTGGTTTTTTCAACAGCTTTGTTATATGAGAGTTAACTTCTTAGGCTGAGATGGGTTTGTATGATCTCTGATTTCACAGCAATCTTTGTACAAGCAAAGGCAGAAAAATACTTTTTGAAAATGAACAAATTTTTACTGCTTTTTTGACATTTTGACAAGTTCAACATTTGATTTGAACAACTGACGCAAAACTGTTCATCATAAAAATAAGACGACACATTTAAAAAAAAAAAGCTTTATTAACATATGTCAACTAACTTTACGTTATTCTATAGATCTCCACAATTTTACATCGGACCTACTTTTTAACTACTCGGTCCTCGCTTTTTCTTCACTAATGTTGTCTAATAAACTTCTTCTGTCAGAATAATTTATTCACAGACAGGCAAATAGCCTTCTGTGAAAATTAATTGTGCATGTTTCTGATTATCATTTGAAAAGAAAAAAGAAATATGTATCAATATTTTCCTCTCCCTTCACATGGCCAAACGTGTCTAGGTCTCCCTCATAAAGCCAAGAAATTGGAACAACTTGTGTTCAAACTTGTTTTGGCTTGTTTCTAAGACAGAGGCTCTTCAGCCTTATTTTAGTTCGTCTTAAATTTATAAATATCAGTGAATTACTGCACATTATTTGCTCACACCTATGTCTATAATATCTCACAACCGCTATCAGATGTTTGCATGTTTAACTCGTAATCAGTTTTATTTATGGAACAAAAACAAACCACAATGCAGAATGTGTAAATATATAACCCTTTATTTATGTGGCTATATTTATACGACAGAAGCTCTACAAGCAGAAAATATGCTGGCCTCAATGTTTTTGTGAATTTTAATACCATTTAATTACTTAAGATTTTTTTTACATACTTAATTTCAAAAGTATTGAACTGAACGGGGAAGCTTTGGATCCAATAGAAATATCTGAGGCAAAGATAAAACAATTAGCAGCTCATTTTAAAAGACGTACATGATGCCTCTGAGTTTTTTGTGATCCTTAAACCTTTAGTTTTAAGATGATTTAGAGGAATTTGAAAACACAGATATCTGAAACCCAAGATACAAAAATCCCTAAAACAAATGAGAATGTGCAACAGTTTCTTTTTTAGAATCAATTTATCACAAATTAGAACAAATATGGTACTGTAAATAGACAGAAGGGATATGTCACATTGTTTTAATTATATTATACTCATCAGTTATTTTTATATAATCCCATTTATTTGAAAAAAGTTGTCCCTTTAAATCCCGATAATCGTAATAATAATAGAAAAGATGGTTCAGGCTTTCTTGAAGCTTTAAAGTCATCTAGGGGCTGAAACAGAAACATAGATCTGTAAAATAGAAGAAGATTTTGTCAGTTGTTTCATAAATAATGAAGGTCATATATACAATACATTTCTTTTTAATGACATTGTTGAATTTCAATTAGATGAAAATGTCAGTGAATAGAAAACACATCACGGTGACCCTTTCAGTCTAGACTAAATTTTGTAATACGATATGGTTTTCAAAATGTTTACTGCACATGGGATTGTCCGTATCGGGCACTATTTGTATTTATCTGTCAAAATCTTTTTGAAAACATACCTGTAAAAAAGATTATGTTTTAAAAGGGTAATGGTAAAAAGCTGTTGACAACTTGCCTGAAAGTGATAAAGACAATCCAACCAATAACAGCAGAGCAAGAAGAAACACATTCACTTCCAGTCGAACAGATCCTGTGCAGAAAAAAATATTTTAACCTTGAAGATCACTCATCAAAGCAAGCTTATAATAGGACAGGAAAACACTCAGATATGAAGGGAGTTTCCTTTCTGGACTAAAAATGTCTGAGTGCTGTCGTTGAAAGTTTTACCAATAGTGTTATTGCCACTGAATTGAATGTTTGAAGAGAATCCCTGGATGAAGAAAATCCGCTGCCAATCACACAGTGTTGTGTAATAATTTAAAGACAAGTGTATTTTGTTATTGGATGTCCTACACCATCGGTGTGTATTTCTGTTTGGTAAAAAACAATGCGCTATATTTGGCCTTGAGGAATTCCTTTAAAAAAGTTCACAAAAATCAACACTGTAAAATGTTGTGTTTTTCTGGTTGTCATCTTCATTTCAGCGGTGAGCCAACAGAGAGCGCCCCCCTGGAGATCTGTTGCAGAGCTGAGGTTTTTTATCTGCAGGTTTTTAGACAAAACCAATAGATCATCAAGGTCATCCTGCTGGATAAGATGAGCTGGTCGCCAGTCATCCAGTACCTGAGTATTGGTCCAAAGTGGTAATGTCAACCCCTCCCATGATGTTCCCCAGATTTTCATTCTCTGTGGCTCCTTCACATGAACGTTTTCCTTTGCTTAGCTGTTCCTCAGTTGGAGATCCAATGTGGAACTCTCCTTGTTGCCTTTTCTCAACACAACAATCTTCTAGTCTTCAGGACTGACAGCTGCTCCTCTTCCTCCACCTAGCGCCCTCAACCACGAGCATCTGCTCCTCCAGACCTCTGAAGAACCTTTTCCACTACAACACTTCCAGGATATCTTGCAACCCTTGACCCTGGAGTCAACTCACCATTACTTGATAATTTCACTCCTCCTTTTATCTCCTCTGTAGGACCTCACCATTCCATCACTCATAATCACAGTATTACCACCACTAACTCTATCTCTTCTCAGGGCCCCCTGTCGTCCCATCTTAGTCCAGCCCAGATCTTCTCTTAAATATTATTTCAGATTTCAGCATAAATAAACACTGATTACTTGCCTCCTGTTAGATTTGATCTTGTGGATCTAGAGTACACGTAAAACCATGACACTGGATTTATGTCCATTTGAGAAAATGCTCTGATCTGTGTGAAAGGTAAGCTTTGTAGTAGCCTAACATATATTCTTGTGTGTCCATTTGCAACACATTCAAATGTACATGAAGTTTACAATCATAAGTTAGGAGGAACTTACTTGATATTGTGATGTGCGTTGTTACATTGTTGTACTGGTTGGTGTGGTTGTTGAAGGCAAGGCAAGAGTATGGTCCGCTTTGGTTCTCTCTGACATGGGAAAGCTGCAACACTGTTCCTGTTGCATTCAAAATATTTCCCATGAAGGCCCACTGGAGATGAGCCGGAGGACTAGACTCTGTTAAACAGAGCATGCTCAGATTGGACCCAACTGAGAAGGAGGTTGTGTTCAGTCCGTTCACTGTGAGACGCATGTTAACTGGGCCATCTGAAGAAGTGACAAAGAGAGAAGGATGAAGAATTTATTATAAATCAACAGGTTTCAGTTTAAATCGATTTTTATAGAAATAAGACAATCAACGGTAAACTAACTTACAGTTTACAGTGAAGTTTACTGCATCGCTGCTCCCATTACTGATGGGATTGAATACATCACACCTAAATGGTCCCGAATCAAAACGGCTCACACTGACAATGTTGAGAGAGGAGTTTCCATCAGTGAACTGAATCCTGTCACTGGCTGTGATGTCAGAGCTGCCGTTCATCCAGCGGAAAGAGAGAGAAGATCCCGTGGAGGTGGAGCACTTGATAGGACCAGAGGTTTGAAGCTCTATCAGATCACTTCGATTTACGTTGATAGTCACATTGGAAATGGGATCTGTGGGAGTAGAAGAGAGAAAACGCCCACAAGCTTAGCAGGAGAGACTGCTTTTTCCTAAATGTAATTAGTGAGTGTAATTAGTTAAAAACGAGAAATGTACTGCAATTTTATTTGTTTTTATCTGATTTAAGGGAAGTTTCAGTGTGTGACTCCAATCAGTATCTGGGATCAAAAAAAATCTGAAAATGGCCAATTTATACCACTTGATAATGTGGATAAGTATTTTGTTATTTAGAATTTAAAAGCATTTAAAGTTTCAAGAGTTCTTAACACTAGACCAGCAACCAGAACATTAATTACATATTTCAAATGAACAGTTGTTTTGTCAAATAAGGAGTCGGAAATCTCTGCCGATGTTGCTGATATTAGTGTTTTGCAGGAGTCGGCAACTGTTATAATCCAAAAACCCTTTCTGGCACCAGTTCAAATAAATAATTAAATCGCTAAGATGATGACACATGACCTTTAAAAAAAACAATTTTTTTATTAGAGATCTCTTGCACATTTTTATAAAACCTTTGCAAAAATAGGAATGTTGATAGTTATTGAAAACATTAAATAAATAAAACAAATGACATAGTTTTTAAACCAACTAAAACAAAAACTATTTAAAAACAAAATAACACTGGTACTTTTAGTGATTAGTATAATTATTCAATAAGAAAAAAAGCTAAACTGTGTTGTTTATTATGTCCTCAATAAGAACCTTCAGTGAATTTATTGAATCTTTTTTAAGCCAAAGTTAATAGGTGTCACTTTGGTAAAGACATATTAGAAATTGACAACTGTTTTATGAAGAATAAAATAGTAAAATTGACTGATTAAAGAATTAGTTAGATGTTTACGAGAGCTTAGTAAAGATACCAGAATATACCGTAATACAATTGTCAGCTGAATAAACATACTGTACTTTTTTTTTTTGCACACTCAGAAATTCAAACCTTGACAGATTATTTATATTCCTTCTTTTTACCAGTTCCTTGACAGGTTCTGGGAAGTTAAATCTTTATGTAAACAATACCACAAAAGGAGTGTTGACCCACAAACTAGCCAGAGGACACAGTCTCATTAGTATTAAACCTGAGCACGCGATGGTGTATAACAGTAAGTAAAGATCATGGGACAGAAACAGGAATTCATAACAACACAAACCTGTTCCCCTGAACAGCAGATGTAAACAATTATTCAGCACTTTTTCTCCTGTTTTGTGACTCGTCAAAGTGGGTCGGTTATGAAATGTTCTTTTCTATTATGCCACCTTGTGTGGTTCAAAAATAGATTTTCGTTGAAATATTTTAAAAGGGGTGTCGTCATAATCTGTAAATACTCCCAGCATGTTCTCACCTACAACAGTGAGAGAAACACTGGCCTTCAGCACGGGGTCACCACTCTGCACCTTATAGAGCCCTGAGTCTGTGACCTTGAGGGAGCTCAGTGTGAGAGCGCCTGTGGTCACGGTGACAGACGCCCTGCCACTGTAACCGGGAAAAACAGCCTGTTGGTCCCCAAGCCAGGTGAGGATGAAGGTGTCTTCCACCGCCCAGTTTCCGCTTGTCAAAGTCACAGAAGGAGACAGCGACAGCGTCACTGTGCTCCCCACTACTGCTGGGTTCATGGAAAGTTGAATTTCCACGCCATCAGAGGAGAGAAAGACTAAAAAGACAGAATATTCACTAAATACCTTCCACATAAATATCAACGTCACATGTTTGAATTATTCTGTATATCCTTGCTGTAATAGTACCTTGTAATAAAGTCAGAAGAACAATTGTCGAAGCTCCGCTGGTCTTTTTCTCCATGTTTCAGCTGTCTGACAAGCTGTTACCTTTTTCTATACCTGACCACTGTGTGTCCAGCCCCCACCCATAAACCTGCCTTCTCAAGTCTTATCTGCAGGTGTTTCTGCCTATGTTATGCTATGTCTGGGCAAATTTACCAAAGGTGAACACTTTTTTGATTGCCATTGTGCATAAAGTTGGGTTAAAAGACAAATGATGACAGAAGGCATGTTATAGATGATGGACTGTAAAGGGCGGTTGGGCCCTTTACCCGAATAATATCAAAAAAGATGTGATTTTGGTGATATGTACTGACTTTACTAAAGGCCAGAAGCCACTTTTAGGCAACGCTCTCTGTTTTAAGATGGCCAGG
This sequence comes from Orestias chungarensis, assembly GCA_032876305.1. Lineage (NCBI taxonomy): Eukaryota > Metazoa > Chordata > Actinopteri > Cyprinodontiformes > Cyprinodontidae > Orestias > Orestias chungarensis. The sequence continues at coordinate 1,564,762 of JAVLVB010000513.1, read as the reverse complement.
TCAACAATGCAATCTTACAGATTTTGTTCTTTAACTTTGGTTATCAGTGTTATCCCTGACTTTGATTGAGATCTTTTATACACCACACTTTTGTTTTGCACAACTTGATGTTGGTCTGTCACACACAATCTAATATAAAATTTGTAATACAAATTTTGTTGTCACAAGTTAGTTCAAATAAAAATGTTGATTATGGCATGTGTTCTTCAAAAATGACACAATTCTGTGTTTTACAATAGCACTCTGTGAGCAGCTGGGACTCTTTTGTGACTGTGGTGGAGCAAAGTTCGGTATCTGATTGAAGCTATGCAAATGACTCAAGGGAGGGCTGATTATAATTCCTTTTTGTAGCTTTAGATTTCTTTACCTATTTGTTTATTACTTTCCAGGAATCTGAAGTAGCCCTTTATTAATGGATGGTTCAACCTTGGATAAACACACCAAATGTCAAAAACAGAATAAGCCACATTCACATTTGTTCAGTTTGGCAATAATTCTTGTCTTTGGTCTACGTGATAAATCTGTACACCTGCAGAAAAACCCAAGCGGGCACTGGAAATGCATGCAAAGTCCATAAAGGAAGCCTGAGCCACTTTGTTGTCACTGTAACCCAGCCACTCCTTTTATAATCTAGTTTCTGTTTCTCCATATCATGTCATCACGCTAGAGGGTATCGGCACACAGGCTTTTTTATTTATTTTATTCCTTTTTAGACATTTCCTGGACTTCTATTGATTCTCCTCATATATCATAACTCATCATATATGAGAACCTGGGCCTGTTGCTTCAATCAGGTTTTAAAAAGTTATAAATTCAAAATCTCTAGTATTAGTGTTAGTTCTATAACAAAACAAAAACAATTTTTTGCACCATTCTTATACTTTACAACGAAAACAACACATAAAAATCAGATTAAAAAGGTTTCAGCCACTGATAAAATGAGGTTCATCAAGTAGGAGTCTAATAAATTTCCCCTTGGGGACAATAATGTTTTCAAATCTAAAGTTGGAAAACAGATCTCCAGTTCTGATTTCCTGAAACTCATAAAGACCAGGGCCTAAACCTTGAAGCTATAAGATTCTCACAGTTGCATTTCTGAAAAAAGGCACAACAAAAAGCCTCAGTTTTCCAAAGTTTACTCAGTGTGATACACTTATCTGTCTTATCTGTTCCTTGTGAGATGGCTACAAAAAGGTCTGGTGAGTCATCAGCAAGCGATGCCCAATATTAACGACATGGTTCAGATTCTGTGTAAACTCGTACTCCCAGGAATGCAAAGTCAAACAGAAACTGATAAAAACACTCATATCACTGAGGTTTAGATGTTGGGTGGTGTAGGGCACATCTTATAAGGGAACATGCCTGAACAAACATCTGACTGTTCGACATCTAATTGTGTAACCTGCAGAATTTCAGAGGGCACAACAACATATCATGTAATTGTTTAGTCACAGGTCAATAGGAACTTGTTGTCACAACCTGTTTTATGAAACTGAAGTTTCCTGGATAAACACGTCGGTACAGGAAATGTGTCAATATTTTGTGGGGGGTTTTGGTGAGAAAGAAAAAAAACTGTCCGATCTTTCATAATGTAATTTATTTCTGATCAATCAAGTGTCAGGTTAACCAACCAAAATAATAAATAACACCCACATCAATGCGTTTAAGGTTTAAATTACAATAATTTTTACATCTTTTGTTTAACAGCTTTTTGTGATCAAGTGTAATAATGAACAAGTAGACAAACCGAGTAAATATATAAAATAAATAGAATAAAAATATGTAATTTAAGACTTAATAGGAAAGAATCGTGTGAATCAAAATGAAACTGAAAACCAGCAGTGAAAGTCCACTGAGCTGTATTGCCTTTGATCCAGACACTGGAACACCTTTTTAGAGATAAAGAAATAAAAACACTCAAATTTAATATTTTACTTGTATTATTAGACTGAAGAATATGCATTAAAAATTGGTCTTTACCTTTAACTTCTACCATTTTTGTGTCCTCCGCTGAGCGTCCTGCAGATTTGTTCTCTGCGATACACGTGAAGTTCTGAAATGTGCCGGGATTGGAGGGAATCCACTTGAGGCGATTTGTGTTGACTGAAAAGTAGGTACCAACAGGGAAACCTCCTCTGAATTGCCACCTAACTGTACATTCAACATTCAGGGTGCAGCTGGTCAGGCAGGTGAACTGACTCAAACTGCCAGGAAATATGACATCAGGTCCGCTGATGGTGACGTTCCATGGATCAACTACAAAAAAGTCAAACGTTCAGAACGTCACGTCACAAAATAATCACAAAAGAAATATTTTTGGTAGTTATTTCATCTTTTTCTCTGGCTGTATACTCACAGCTGAGCAGATTTCCCAAGCTGTAAACTCTTGTCTCAGATGTTGGGAGATACAACTCACACTGATAAAAACCAGCGTCCGAGGAGAGCAGAGAGTCAAAGTGAAGAGTGAGATTATTCTGAAGGAACCTCATATTTTCACGCAGTATCACTTCCTGTCCGTCTTTGTACCAGATGACATCTGATGAACCCTGATGGTCTCTGGATGCAGCATCTTGGCAAACCAGACTGAGAGACTGGTTGAGAGACGGGATGGCGTTAAGAGGACTGGTTCGCACTGACACTGGGTCTGTAACAAGATCCAAAGTAAGGAAGACGAGAACAAGGACTTCAGTTCAGTTTGTAGATTGTAAAACTGAGATTATACAAAAATGTATTAAATTAATAAAAATATGTGGTATATTCTTGTCCTTTTATTCAAAGCACCCAGTGATGATGTCTGAAAAGGTAGGCTGCAAACCTAATTCATGCATGACTTAGTTCTTTAATTATGGATTAAGCTGATAAAAATTTTAAAAAGTCAAACTCCAATCTACTTTTTAGGTTTTTACATTATATCTTGGACAAATCTGCTGTTTACTATTTAATTATTAAAATGACCCTGCAACAGCTCATGTATGCCATTAAATCTCCACCCTGATATATAACACAGCCTAATGCACAGTTGTTTAGTCACTTGGTAAGAAAGATGAGTTAATAAATCATGCAAATAATTTTAAAACTGCATAACTCATTTTGAGCATTCCTAGATGTGATTTCTGACACATTTTAACTAAGTGTCTCTGTAGACTTACTCCATATCTCTATGATGGTGGTTGTGCTGCTGGAAATTCCTGTTTTGGGGTTGTGGACGATGCACTGCAGTTCTGCCGAAACATCCTGTCCATCTGGGGTCCAGGTTAACGCGCTCCCTTTGACTGTCCTGCCGTTGAAGTTCCAGCTGTAGACGCAGTTTGGAAAACAAGATGAAGAACAAATGAAGGTGATGCGGGACCCAACCGTCACCTTGCCCATCCAGGAGATCTGGACAGTAACACCAAATCCTGGTGCACCTGTGGAAGAAGAAGAACTGGTGTGATTTTTTTTATATTTTCTTTAACCACAAGCAAATCTGCATTTAAAGTAAAAACAAAGAAGGTTGATTTTCCTATCCACTGTTTTTACAATCACCATGCATCATCTGACTGTTAAAATATTGATATTTTAAATAGAATAGTGTTTATAAGTAAATGAAATATAGTTTCTTACCCATGAGTGCCAGCAGCAGAACACAGTAGAGAGTCTTCATCATATTTTAGTTCTTTAACTCTTCCCCCTGAAGTGAACATGCCTCTATAAGTCAAAATTTATCAGCTGAAGCATTTCTCAATAAAAAAATTTACTAAGTGATGAAATGACTGTGATCAACAGAAGTGGAAGTTTCCATATTAAAGAGGGGAAATTTGTCACACAGCTATGTTATAAATTGTGACAGCTGTGAACATATCTGACACCACTAGGTGAGGCTGTAGGGCTTAATCTCTGTATTGTAAATTCTCTTCCATAGAAAGTTTCAAACATTTGTTCTAACTGAGTAGAGTAAAAAAATTTATAAATAAAACTAAAACAATATATATATATATATATGTGTTTTTAATACGTTATAAAGTTAACAGAGCAGCTTTGAAACGATACTTTGACACATTCCAATTGAAATTAAACGCTAATAGTTGTTCCTTCTGAACAAGGAACATACAATAACATAGAGGTGGAAAGCTCAGATACTACAAAAAAGGTTAAAACAAAGAAAAACTGTTCAATTTATATTTAAAAATGCCCTTTTTCATTCAATCTGGTCCTCCTCTTTTATAAATCTTATGAATACATTTTTTTACATTTAGTATTGATATGTCTGATTTCATTGTTTGTGTGCACAAGCTTGGTAAATATTCTTGATTGAGAAACAAACCAAATCTCTCTAGAAACAAAAACCTGACATGAGAAAATGTTCCTATGATACAAATTTCTAACAATCAAAATGAAACAAATTAGAATAAATAATTATCTTGAGGGTTTAAGTTAGTAAAGGTTGAAATTGATTTATTGTTTAATGTGAACAGTGATAACTTTTTTTTTTTTTTATTAAATGAAGTTCAAATGTTGTTGTCAGTTTCTTTCATGAAAAATCTTTCTTTAGTATGTTTATTTCTTTGTCTTATTGCATCCCTCATAGTGTTTAATGTTTTTAAAGGAGGAAGTGAAAGTGTTGAAGGTGCCGTGCTGAATCATGATGAATTTCCCACAGCACACTTTGCTCAGAGTTATCAAATAACACACTATGTGATAACTAAGATACATCCTCACTTGGTAAAGTCCCTCTTTTAGTTGGCCTTTGGACATCTGCAGACAAATCAGAGCAAAATAAAACCTTTGTCATAATGGTGTTTCGAATTAGGCCCCAATTTCTGAACGTTTGTTTAAAATATTTACAGCCTTTAATACCCAGCAGCTGGTTATAAAACAAAGATTGTATTTCTTCTACCATTAGAGGTCAGTTTTTTACGTGATCTTTTATAAAACAGGGACTCTTTTATTTGTCATGTATTTGATTTAGGACTTTAGGTTTAGGACCATTCAAGCCTTAAAAGTTAACTGATGACCTCATGACCTCAGTAAATAGGTTATTACAGCTAATTTACTTTTACTGCAGTCATGAAAAAAACAACGAGGAAATGTTCGACTGTGACCTTACAACAAAACCTGGTTAATCACTGAATTATACCAAAGATAGGATAGGGAAAGATTAAATTCTTTAACAAAAAACAAACCTATAAGGAAGTTCTTCATGGTTATCTTTAAAAGCCTACTGCATTTAATGCTTGTTCATCTAATTGCAAGGATCATCTTCTAACTTAATCTAAACTTTATTTACATTGTTTCTATTATTAAGAGCACAAAAAAGACAAATGAAAAAAGGAAATCCTATTTTAAAGCTTTTCTAAATCTTAAAGCCAAGCACTGACCCTGAAAAACTTCCACTTTATTGTGCCATATGTGTTCTTCCTTGCTTAAATTTTAATGATTTGTCATCAAATCCTTGAAAACTGATTGACACAATTTATTATCTCAGGTTAAAGCAATAAGGAAATACTCCCAGTTTGTTGCTTATTTATTATTACTGTTGATATAATTATTATAGATAAGTTGTGTTTGATAGTTAAAATGCTTGTGTTGGCCTGAACAATCCTGTGTTTAGGTCATAAATATAATAAACTTTAAACTTATGTATGGATCACTTGTTAAAATGGTCATGGGTGTGTTCCCCTTTACTCTTCACTGATGTTCTAGGATTTAGGAGAATGATGGCCTGATTAACTGATCAACCCTCATGCTCAACTGTGTGCAAAAAAATATGAATATACTGTAGTCATACGTCACAGTTCGGTAAAACCATTAAATGTTCACATCTATTTAAAGAGGACTTTTAAACATAGTTGAACAATGTGTTAGATGCAAGGTAATAGAGTATAATAGACACTAATGTATACTAGCTTATGTTTAATATTCATTCAAAAGTGATTAAGATCTCTGCAGATCTGATTTCCACAAATTTAGTTTATTCCAAATATTAGAGTCTAGCACTTAAAAGCTTCTCCGGAGTGTGAGGGTGGGTGGGGGGGTTAAGTAAGCAGAATGATAATAAATCTTTTAAAATAACTTTTAAAACATACAAATATTTAGAAAAAAAAATCTAATGTGATGTAAATAAATCACAGATGCAAAGCCTGACACACTTTTCGTTATGTTTAAAATGTTTGAATTACTTTTTTTCAATTCAAAGCTTTTTGTTCAGGAGTAACTGTTATCAGAAATATCCAACAAGAGGGTCAATAATGAAAAAAACAAACAAAAAATCAACTCAAATTCTTTTCTTGGTTTTATTTATTTTATTTATTTTTTCTATTTGTGAATAAGATTTTTTTATTCTTAGATAAAAATATCTCAATCAAAATTGTGTGAACTCTTGTTTTGATACATTATTAGAACTATGTAGAAAAAGTGACACTTAAGCCAATAATTTAATGTGCAATTACTAGGTTTTATGGAATTACAAAGAAAATATTTGTGAATTCACGTTTATTTTAACTTTTTTTGTCAAAATCAACGTTGTTTTAAAGTTTGCACTTTTTTATGGATTATTTTATTGTTCAAGACTTATATGCAGAGCCGCTTAAAACAATAAAAAAATAAAAATGATTTTATTGGATTTTGTGATGTCTCACCACAGGATGGCGTCTTCTCACAGTAGTTACATATTACTTAAAGGCCCTCCTACCAAAGCTCTCCATAAAACACTTCCTGTTACTGGTAAAGGTTTATATACCTACTGAAGGAGCTGATAAGCAGGCAGAGACTGATTTGGAAGCAATAATAAACTCAGCTGATATTGAACATTGAAAAGATTCTCCTGTTCCTGTTGGAGTCTTTTTTTTTTGAATAACAATAAAGGCTCAACAGTGGAAACACAACGTTATAAACATGGATTATTTAATAGTTTATCTCTTTAAAAGTGTATTTTTAAAGAAAATATGCAGATAGCACCATCATCTAGCAACAGGAAGGTACTCATGTAGAAATAGAATGTTACTACTTTAAAATGTTTACAAACTTCCTAAAGTAGATATTAACCAAGACCTTCAGAGATTTTCTTTTTCAGAAAGTGATGTTACATTTCTGACTATTAACTTAAACTTTTAATTAAACTCTTCTTTGTGATTTTTGTACACTAAAATCACTGATCTATAGAAAATGAAATAGGGATCTATAACTAAATACAACCCACGTTTCCGTCCTGTATCAGTTTAACAGTACCAGCACTGCATTAATTAGCAACTGACTGTTACTGATTAATGAACTGACTAAGCATTTTAAAGGCTCCTAATGTGTTTTAACTTAACACTCAAGTTTTGTGTAAACTGATAAATTTAGGAGCAAGCAAAATACGAAGGCAACCAGAAACTTCTAAAAGAGTAAAGCAGAGAAAGGGTAATGTCAGCCAGTCATTTAATGTTTTACTATAACATTTTATACCACGTTTGTCTGCATCCCGATATCAGCATTGATAGTAGAAGTTCAAATTTTTATTAAAAATTCCCGTTTTACGTGTATTTTTTTATCAGCAGAAAAAAAATTAAAATACAGAAAATAAAACTAAACAGATAAAGACCAAACATAAAAGTTACATTACGTAACATAAAATGCTTTATTCATGCATCCAAAGGTTAGGAGGTTTGTCGGTTTTGTAGTAAGAGCATTTTGAAAATAAGTCATTAAACATTTAGTCAGATTCAACTATAATACGACCTAATAAGCAATACAACATAAAGAAATTGGGTAAAATGTTTAAATACAGCAGCACTCATATTGACACCCACTTTTCTTGAACTAAAGTTTCACATTTCCAGGAATTGAATCTAAGCTAAACACTCAACTGTTGGTTCTAAGAAACTTGTAGTATAAATTTAGGTTTTTGTGAGATTGCTGGAATACCAAGAGCATTATTAAGCATAACATTTTGAACAAACACATTTTCATAATAAATTTCATAATGTTATTTTAGCGGCTTTGCAGTTTGTGTGTTTTTATGCAGATTTTGGTGCTGAGGCACAGCTGATTGGTTGCCAGACAGGCAACTCCAATGGACCAGCAGAAGTTTACCAAGACAATCAGTGGATTTTTTCTTTGTGTAAAGTCTTTTAAAAACTGTTTGAGTGGCTTTAACGTATGTTACGCTCTGTTTGGTTTGAATTTGGTTTTGGTGAACTTGGTTTTTTTCTGTCAGCCCAAGTACTTATAACTCCCAATAGGTTATTTTGCTTGCTGTTTTGTATATGGAACCTTTTCTTTTGAAATAAACCCTGTCAAACTCCATCCTTTTTCTTTGTTTTACCAGTTTTTATGTTACCACCCCCTGAGCCCTTAATTTGGCGCCACAACACATAAAAATGCAGTTCTTCCTACATACTCGAAATAAAGAGCCTGTGCACCAGACAAAACGTAGAAACAGTAATACATGCAACTAAAAACACCAAAAAAAGGAGAAAATTCCTTGTTTTTATGTTATGAAGGATCTGTCATGCACTGAGAAAGGATTGGACCAAAATGATGACAAGACAGCAAAATTCTCATAGAGATAATTTATTTAATAGAAGTGTGAACTTACAAGAAAACAAGTACAAGGAACACAGGAAAACATGAGGGAGAATCTGACGGTCAGGAAAATAGACAAACTGGGTTTATAAACAGGTGGGGTGAGTAGTGAGACAATGGAGAGAAACTGATTACAGAATAGCTGCAGCTGTGAGTAATAATAGGATTCATACTGAAACAAAAAGAGAGAGTGACAGCAGCTGGGAGACAGCAGAGGAGCAAAATATATTAATATATATTATTATATATATTATATTAATATATATTATCATATATATTATATTATATTACCATATTAATATTTGTAATTTATGAACCTCCAATTCAACAAAAAATATGTAACTGAGTTAAATATTGCAACAGAACATTCAGCAGCGAAATGCTCGAGCAAACAAATGAATCGTATAAAAAGGTTTACTTCTCCATCACATCCCAGATGTCATAAATTAAAAAATGAGAAACTGTTTGCCCTCTAACCCCGGTCATGGCAATAACTGTCAGAGCTGGTTTACCATGAAGTACTGAAGGACTAAGTCAAAAAAAGTCCAATTTAAATGTCTAGATTATAAATATCATTTGTTTTTTGGTGCAGTCTGACTCACATCCATCAGATCTGGCGCCTCTGGCTCCTGTTCACCTGAGCATACAGTTCCTTGTATGCATCCTGCTGAGGAGCTGGCCTTCTCATTTCTTCCGTTTGAAGCTTGTAGGTTTTAGGGGGAGGAACTGGACGTCGGTCGGCTTTCACATTGATTTGAGCATATTCTGGTGAGCGAGTATCTGGCTCGAACCCTTGATTTTTCTTGCCAGAAACGTTAATCTTAGCATAGTTTTGCTCCTGCAAAAGAGCAAAAACAAAAACAAAAATCAAAATTTGTGTCAGAGTGAATAAAGTATTCATACCACTTAACTAATTGTATAATCCATAATCCACACTGGATTATGGATTTCTTTTCATTACACCTCAGTGTTCTGATATGACTAATATTTAATACATCCACACCCATAGTGATCTGTTTGTATTCATTTTGTTAGTTTATATCAATGTTTCATAATTTGAGATGTTAAGAGATGAGATATTTATTTTATAACATCACTTCATTTTTAAATTGGACATGATAATATGTACATTCGTTACAAATTTAGGTAGATAGCATTTAATTCTTACAGAGAAAATGGGATTTTTTTTAGGTTAACATTTCTCCTGAATATTTAATTGGTAATTTCTGACAAACCCCGACTCAAAGTGCTTTCGAACATCATAGTGTAACAATAACTGTTGTAAACATATGTATTTATTTTATTTTATCCTTAGTATTTGTATGTCATTAGTAAAAAAAAAAAAAACATAACCATAAAACCACTTTTAGGCGACATCCAATAGTACTTCACTAGTTTCTGCTTCTTCGGCTAACAGCTGTTGGCAAATATCCTGGGTTTGCCAAGTCGAATTAAGAAAGTTTTGAAGCTGGGAATGACTTCCTTTATAGTTTGACATTCATGATATAGAAAAGATATCCACCAATTTTGGTCCGGTCTAACATGCAATGGTGAGAGACACTGTGCTTAGTTGTTCTTTACCTCAGGATGAGGAGAGGATACTTCAGATCTGTTATTGTTCACTCTGATCTGAGCATACTCTGATGAAGTATTCTCCCAATCCACTGGGTTTTTCTTTACTTCCCTCTTCTTTGGATGCTTCAGTCTTGCATAGTGGATCTCCTGTAAATGAAAAGGTCAGCATTTTATAAAAATCTGATCATGCCAAACTTTATTTAACAGCATTAGACTTTTTTTAAAAGGTTTAGTAAAATCAAAGATAACTATGACAAATGGTAAGATAAGCAAGGAAGCCTCAGCCGTGCAATAGAATATAAAGTAATACATGTTTTATGTTGAAGTTTCAAGTGAAGGAGAGTTCAATAATAATTAGAAGATATTCCTTTAATATTTGTTTAAAAAAGTATACATATTTTGTAGGTTAGATGACATATATGACTTCATAGATAAAATTTTAATATGACCAAATCTAAAAAGTTTGAAAGTTGTACTTTTCAGAGTGAAATTATATAAATAATGGATATTTTTTATTTTATTCGGCATGAATACAAATGGTTTAAGGTCCAAATAATCTATTAAACGCATTAGTTAACAAATTAACATTTCTGTCAAGGTAGAGTGATTCATGTTAAAAAAGATGTCAGAATTAAACTTTACCTCACTGTCATCTTCTTCATTTTCTTTACTCTTGCCACCTTTTAAAAAAATGATATAATTATTTTCTTTTAAAGTAAAATGGTGCTTTGTGAATTAACCAACTGTTTTACTAAGATAATGGATAGTGTAGCATATTTACCTGTTATTGTGAAAAGGTTTATACTGGAAGGTTTTTTCCCTGTTTTTTTTCTGGAAGAGTGAAATAGACAAGTAGTTTTAAATATTAGACACATTTTTCCTGACTTATTGACAAACATGAAAAGAAAAAGAAAGATGCTTATATTTTTACTGTATTGTGTTTTACTGTAACTGTTTTTAACACACACATTGGTATACTTTAAATATTCTTTTAATCTAAATCATGAGGATCACATACTACAGTTTACTGGTTAAATTTATTTTGAAAAGCCTAATTGTTTTATTCTAGCAGAGATACAGTTAAAAATGTATAATATATACAGCCAGGTATCCCGATTTGTTGCTTTTTTTCGACTGTCTGCTATTTACTAATAGCCAGAATAAGAGAAATGGGACTTTTTTACTTTCTTAAAATACTGAATTTTATACATATACCCTTAATGTGTTGATTTTTCCCTTTTAAAAGTGGATGTGCAATTTCTTTAATGAGGTTCTATCAAGAGTTTGTGAAAATGTTGGCCCATTCCAACTGACCAGGTTTCATAGTCCATTGTACCAGATTAGAGTGTTTATAGGATTTCTTTAGTTGTAGGAGGATATAAGTCTGACATTCCTGTGTTGTTTATACACAGATAGAATCATGTAAAACAAATAATCTTGACACCTTTCTGTAAATTTCACCCTTGACTAAATTAGAGACGCTATCTTGGCTTATTTGAAATGTATTCTTTTCTGAGTCACACAAGCAAGCAGAGGACTTGAGGCGTAGCTTTAATTTATTCATGCCCACACTTTCTTATATCTGTGCTTTAAGAAACAATGAAATAATGTGAGCTTTCGGAAATTATTTAAAAGTTTGTTAATCTGATCTGAAAAAGTAGATTGTAGTTTAAAAAACTCTGTCTGTCATCATTACTACAACAACTACTACTACTACTACTACTACTACTACTACTACCACTACTACTACTACTACTACCACTACTACTACTACTACTACTACTACTACTACTACTACTACTACTACTAATAATAATAATAATAATAATAATAATATAGGTTTAGTCTGATTTAATGTTACATAGATAAAAATAGGTTGTGTTAATTATATGTTGTATATAAAAATATAGTTTAAACTGTATAAAACTGGTTTAGTAGAATGAAATCTAAAGTTATTTTTAAAACTTTATCACTGTTGATAGTTGATTAGAAAAAGAAACATTAATAAAGTAGCTTCTTTGTGTTGAGTTTTTTTTCTTTGTATTCTAATAAAAATGATTATTGACTCATCATTTAAAACATGACTGCTAAGCAAAGCTGTTTTCCACTTACTTTGATACATTGATATAGTACACCACACCCAGAGCTATAATCAAAACTAAACACACAATAACTATAGCAGCGATGACTCCAGCAGATAATCCTGATGAGCTGCTTTCTGAAAAAGAATGATCCAACACATTCAGTTTCAACGATTTTAAGTAGAATCACGATATAAAATCATAATATAATACAGAAATTGCAACAACTTCATTACAACACATAAAAACAAATGGTTTCGAATCTTTGTAATGATTTTCTGTCTCAGTTATTACTCAGTCACCATTTCAACTACAGTAGCAAGCAGCTCTAGTGATCTCAGTTTGGAAAATTAGGGAGAATAATTCACAGAGTGGTTTAAACCTTAAAAGTGTCATTGACTGTAAATAAAGTTACACGCTACCTGATCATTGTTTGCATCAGACAGTTGCTCTGGCTTAGTTTTCTAAAAGATGCCATCTAAAGCACACCGCATTATGTGTTCAAACATGTTCCGTAATTAGAGGAAACAGCAAGACATCTCCACAATATTTCAGTCATTCATCCAGAGCTCTGTTAATTACTATTTATTGCCACCATTTCTGTTTTTGTCTGGCATTTGCTTACAGACCCAGGTTGGGATTATGTTAGTCTGTGGTATGCTGCAAAAATTGTCTCTGCTGAACACATATTGAAAAGACTAAGAGTGCTAAAACTTTGTAAAAACTATAATAACATTCACAGCTTACATTTTGAGATTTACAGAACCGTGTCTAACTGTGTAATCAAAAAGCTTTGTTCTGAAACAAAAAAATTTAAATAGTTGTTGTTACACCAACACAGCATTAAGCATTAACTGCCATACATTTCTCTGTATTGTAACATTGGACAAAAAACAGCAACTGATTAACTTTTTTTAAAGTTTTGATTTGTGCAAGTTATCAGAAACTTTCTTTAAAACAAGCCATCTTTGAAGCATATGCTCGTCCAAGTTTCTATGTTAAAAACATGTGACATAAAGAAGTTACTAAAGGTCAAATATAGTGTAGTGACGTCATGTTATTAAATCTTTAACATCTTTCCAAAAATGTTACCATTTTTAAAAACTTTTTAAACTTACCAATAAGCACAGTGACAGGTGAAGACGATACGTATCTCAAAGTCCTGCTATTTAGCGCCAGGCAGGTATAGTTTCCTGCGTTATTCATCTGAACATCTGTAAGCAGCAAGTTTGGTTCAGAGTTCGATAGCGTTTCATCATTTAGGCGCCATTGAAAAGTAGCAACAGGTTGTGAGTGAGCCGAGCAGGACAAGTTGATTTTTGAGCCTTCAGTATAATATTCCTGACTTGGTGATTTTGTTAATTTGACATCTTCAGGCCCATCTGTGGACAGATTTCATATTAGGTTTCTAAAAACATATGGAGCCTTTAACATGTACAATTTCATCAGAGCAAAACAAAGTGTAACTGTTCTGAAGGTTAAAGACTCACAATAGATGGTGATGTTCACTGGATCACTGCTGGCGCTACTGACAGGATTCGATCCAGCACATTTGTACACTCCCTGATCATATCTGGTCACATTAACTATGGTCAGATTTGATCCTCCATCTGAGATCTGAACGCCACCGCCGACTGAAATGTCAGCGCCGTTTTTCATCCAGGTGAAACGAGGAGAGGATCCAGATGAGGAGCAGATGAAGCTGACAGAGCTGTTGAACTCTACCAAATTGGTAGGATCTGATTTGATCAGGACTTTAGAAATACGTTCTGTGGGGCGACAATAGACATTTTTTTGAAAGTTGAAACATTAAATATATTTTAAAAAAGTCTTTAGGATAAATATAAATTGATCAAATCTATGATGGGTAACACTGGCTACTCTGGAAGACAGTGGATGCAGGCAAGTTACGAGATGCAGGTAAAAAAATATTAAAACTTATTTAAATAATAAAGCCACTTGAGAAAAGGTTGATATTGTATCATAAGATATACATTAGGTTCACAAGGAAACCCGAAGATCATTCTAAACTATAGACCATTTTGGTATTGAATCAAACTACCAGCTACTTTTACTGCAAAAGTCGCTACAAGAAGAGGAAATCATCCTCAAACAGCAGAATATTATCAATCTTGTCTTCATCTTTAAAGAAAAATGTTCTCGAACTTACCAAGTACGGTGATGACCGAAGGTTGAGATGTTATACGTTTCATAGTTTTGCTGTTAAAAGACTCACAGCTGTGATTTCCACTCTGTTTGGTCTGAATATTCCCCAAAGCGAGTTCTTGTCCAGAGTGATCGAGACTATCTCCATTCAGAAACCACGAGTATTGGGCTAACGGTTTAGAATCAGCTGAGCAGTTTAAAGAAATGTTTGATCCCTCTGCATGATATTCTTTTAAAGGAGATACGTCCAGTTGTATATTTTCTGGTCCATCTAATTACGAAGAAAAAAAACAGCAGAATGATGTGAATTCACTTTGGTTAACTGATCTAAATTAAGTTTTAGTGTTGTAAACCTCATATAATTATCTCTAAAGAAGGTTTTTGAGAGACAATCATTTCCGATATCTGCAGGCAATGACGCCTGCTAGCTAGCTTAATGCAAGCAGGTAAAGTAGGGTTCTCCCTTAATGGTTAAACTGTGGCAAATCAGCTATACAAGTACACTGTGTGCAAAACCTTAATGTAATAAACTATTTAGTTGAAACACACATAATGGAACATAAGTGAAACGTTGTTTTTCCCAGGAAATCAGATTCAGCTGTTGGAAGGTTAGTTCTCTAATCAGCTTTTCTTTATCTGCATCCAGATAGTTTCAAAACATTTTAATGTTGTATTTTTTTAAGTAATGTTTCTATATTTTTTCTAAGGTCTGAATGATTGAATAATTTTTTCTGTTGATATCATGTTAGCAGGAACAGTACACATATGAAGAAAGCAACCCTGTGGTCGTTTTGTGGTTTGGCACAAACCTACATTAGCATTTGAAATACTGTTGGATTACAATAGATGATTTCTCGTATAAAATCTCAACCATTTACAATGGGAAAACCTGGGCTGAGCTGTTTTCTATTCAACAAGTAATTATTAAATAACAATTTCTGATATTTTTAAAGCATTTTTTTCCATTTGTTAAAAACATGGAAAGTGTTAAATACCAAATTTCTTGGTTCCATTGCAATGTAAAACAATGTAGTTGAGTTGCCATACTCAACTCAGTCAAAGGTTGTGTAAAAATAGACAATTAAAATAGTCCCTTCTTTTTCATTTATGGAATAAAAGCTTCACAAATAAAAAACTGTGACTGATAAAAACCTGATTCCGATAATTTAGTGGGTGTCCTCATATACACAGACTCACTTATGCGTTGAATCTTGATTAACTTCCCAACTGTGGGACATAGTATGTTCGCCTAGTTCTCTTCAAGCATTTCCTGTCGGATAAAAGTCACTGGAGCCACAACAAAACGTTTAAAACCCTTAGTTAAGCAAAATCAAGTTTCCATATAATTTAAATATTTTAGATCATGAACTAGATCTGACAAAACTGCAGTATTTCCTGTTTTGCAGGGCTTTTTGATTTAGGGAGGATGTTTATGATAATGTACACATGCACGTTTAAAAATGAGCTGCAAAACCTTTAACAGTCCCGAAAAATGCAACCATCAAAAGTAGTATTAGATTTAAAAACTAACTATACAGGATAATTGTTTCTATATTAAATAAATGCCAAAATTTTAATTATTTGCCCCAGGCCTAGATGTGAGGGGTGGCCGAAGGTTGCACACATTCGCATTTAGAAATTAGAGCGACAAATTAACCAGAGAATTTGACACACCAGAATTTTTACTTCATACATTTCTAAAAACAAACCAATACAGTTAAACTTACTTTATAAATCTAACATGACTTAAATATTATATCATGTCTTATATGTTATAGTTATTAACTGTTCAGGTCATTTGCTTGCATTTAGGACAATAGTTTTCGGGATGTAATAAAGCCTGTGACTTGACTTTTGAAATCGCAAAGATTGAAACAATAGGCTGAATGCTAATATTCAAATAAGATAAAGGTTCAGTTACACAACTTACAGCTGATGGAGAGATTTACTTCACCACTGGTCTCATCACTGACTGGATTTACAACACGACAGCTGTATGCTCCTTGGTCGTGGCGGGTCACATTGACTATAGTGAGAGCGGATCCTCCATCTGTGATCTGAACTCTGTCACTGGCTGTGATCTTAGAGTTGTCTTTCATCCACTCAAAGGAGAGAGATGATCCAGAGGCAGAGCAGTGGAGAATGACAGAGTCGTTGAACTCCACCAAGTCTGCACCTTGTGGAATTAATTTTACATTGGAAACTGGCTCTGAGGGTGGAAAACAAAATGTTTATAAATTTACACATAATACACCTCCTCTTCATAAAACAGGAACAGAACCACATTCAGCTGCTGATCACAAAAACATCTTAAGAATAAAACTCAGTTACTAAGATTGTAGTTGGGTAATGAACATTTTAGGTCATAAATAGTAAATGCCATAAAATTATATTAGACGCACCGTGTACATAGACAGCTGAAGGTTCAGATGCTTGATTTCTCAGAGTTTTTTTGTTATAGGCCTGACAGCTGTAGTTACCACTCTGCACAGTCGTAATGTTTATCATTCTGAGCTCTGATCCATTATCAGGCAGCGGGTCTTTGTTCCAAAACCATGAAAATGTAGCCGAAGGTCTAGAATCAGCTGAACAACTCAGAGTCACATTTGATCCTTGTTTATGATGTTCCTTTGATGGAGAAACGTTTATCTGTACTCTTTCTGGACCATCTGAGAACACAAGAGACCAAAAACAAAAGTAAGAACAATAGTGAAAACAGAATGATTTTAATTCTGCAATATTATGATTGTGATTAATTGATATTAGTCAATATACCAAACTACACTGTTAAATGTAAACTTAAAAGATAAATTTCTAAAGGAACTATGAAACAGTACCACAATTGTGAAGAAGTCCAATTTAGGTTCCAATCATTTCAGGACATAAAACTTAAAATATATATAGTAGATTATACATAGAGTAAAACATTTCAATCCTTTATTTCTTGAGATTTGTTTAATTATGATTTAGAAATAATGAAAATTCTGTATCTTCATAAAATGTATCTAATTTGTAAATCTAACGTAATGACCATTAAAGAATTTGAGTGGAGATTCACCAGGAGTGAACTGAGGCTAGCACTTTCCAGCGACTCCTGAACCTAGACAACTTTAGAAACATCTTAACTGGTCTGAGTTAAAACTGAGACTGATTATTATTGTTTATCAATAAAAAATCCTCTTTTCTGGAAAAAAACAAAACAATTTTGTATATTTTTTGGAAATCAAGGTCCCACACTCAGGGGTAAGAGCTGAAAGGCACAGAATCCAAATTGCTTAAGGTTGTGTGAATTTTCAACATTCAGTGATGGTTTGTGAGGCTCATGTCATCTGCTGGTGTTGGTCTACTGTGTTTTAGCATGACCACAGTTAACACAGCAAACTACCAGGACATTTAGAGAAATTAATGTTTCCTTCTGTTGACAGGCTTTATGAAGATGCAGATTTCAATTTAGTGCAGGACTTAGCACTTCAACTCGCTGCCAAAGAAAAAAGCACCATTGATTGGAGAATTGTGAAAAGAATAATTAGCCAACCAACAATGAAGAGGAACTGAAAGCCACTTTTAAAGCAAGCTGACTCTAAATCAAGTGTATTTCCTCAAGTATTTAGATACGGAAAAAATTTACAGCCCAAAGCAAAAACACTTCAGTTTAATTTTTTCTTTTTAAATTGATCTGATCTCATGACCTTTCCTTTATTACCTGTAAACCAAAATAAGCCAAAATACAAGAAATAAAAGGCTTGGTTTATATTCTGAAAAGAGTGATACACAATTTTGAACCTTCATGATATTGTTTTTTGTTTTTTTTAGATGTAGGTATGTTTGTATTAAAAAACATTGTCATAAAAAAACAATTCTTACGAGGTAACCTACTTAATAAGATGGTATAATTAATTACACTCTGGTAAACATAGAGACCGACAACTCACAACTGACAACGATGTCTGCTGGATCACTTGTACCATTACTGACAGCATTGTACACATGGCAGCAATATACACCGTGGTCATCGCGGGTCACATTGTCTATAGTGAGAGTGGATCCTCCATCAGTGATCTGGATTCTGTCACTGGCTGTGACCTCAGAGTCATCTTTCATCCACTGGAAGGAGGGAGATGATCCAGAGGCAGAGCATTTCAAACTGACAGAGTCGTTGAACTCCACCAAGTCTTCACTTCGTGGAGTTAATTTTACATTGGAAACTGGTTCTGCAGTCAGAAACAGAGAGCTGTTGTCATCAAATAAAGCTGGAGACCAACTAAAGCATTCACTATTTAATGAATTTGCATCTTATTAGTGGAAAGCTTTACTGGGGTTTAAGGGGTGTATAAGATTGATGAAATGAATAAAGATCAATGGAAGGAAGATAGATGAGACTAAAACAAGCTTAAAAAAATACTCTTAATACTGTTAAAGGTTATTTTAAACAAGTTACTCTACCATACCATCTACTCACCATATACGTTCAGTGTGGTGCTTCCGATCTTTGAAGTCTCTCCAGCTGGTAAAATGTTGACTCTATACAATCCGCTGTCATGTAGTGTCAGATTTCTGAGTTCCAGAGATCCAGTATACATGAAGACTGTCACCCTGTCTTCATATTCTGGTATAGTTACGTTAGTCAACGAACTTATTATGGGCTTGGTTGCTGAATCTGGACCAAATTCCCAGTTCACCGACACAAATGGTGTTTCTGTTGGATTCACATTTGTTTGGAACATGAATGTCCCTCCAACAGAGGCATTCAGAGGACCGTCTGGTAACACACCAGCTCCATTTGATAAACCTGGAAGGTAAACTCACAAGTTTAATTCTAAGAGTAGTAAAAAACTCCCAAACAAAACTGTTAAAGAATACAACATTACTACTGAACCCGTCAACCAATTGTGAAATGTAAACATCTTTCATATAGAAATAATCTTAGGCAAATTGAATTCCTGTATTCGTATATTCATGCGAAAGTCTTACCTACAAAAGCCACAATTACAGTTAAAAGCAGTTGTAACACAGCCATTGATTGAATTCTGGATATCAGCTCCGCATAGAAACTTACGATGAATATCAGTAAACCCTTGGTACTGTTGTAATGATCATAGGAGTGAGAACCGCCTTTAGAAGCTAAAGCCTGTAAAATTGCTTGAGTTAAAAAGTTACAGGAGGACTCCCTCCTGTGGTGAACATAAATGTTTGTATGACATACACCTTGAGTCGTTGAACTCCACCAAATCTTCACTTTGTAGAGTTAATTTTACTTTGGAAACTGGCTCTGAGGGTGGAAAACAAATTTTTTATAGAGAAATCCTCTAATTTTATTGTTACTGTTATTCAATTAAATAGATGTAGGGTAAAACAATAGGACCCAGAAAACCATCCTTAGAAGTGCATTGCTGATGGTGTTGCCTGTGTGGACAAATATCAGTTTCATCGCTGAGGACCAAAGATACAAAATATCGAGTTGTTGTTTTAGACTTTAACATTAAACCATACAACAGTGTAGACTTTTTTACTTTTACCAATAAGTATGTTCATGGTCTTACTTAGGGAAAGAATGTTTATCCTTTCCATCAGTTCTCCTTATTATATGATGATTCATGTGAGCTGCAGCACTGCAATACTTCACCACTTAACTTATCTTAAGTTAACTTAACAAATCATATTTTAACCTAAATGCCTTGTTACACACTTGTTAAGCTCAATCAAGCTTGAGGATTGCCTTGTGATGCATTGTGGGTAGGGAGTGATTAAAGCATAACATAATCTATTTTTACACTTAATGTATGCTTTCATTTTAAATGTCATATTAGTTTGTTAAGTGCATAACAGGTCCAAATATTTTAAGGTAGATGACTGTAACGTTCTGCTCAAATTTAACAATGCAAATGTGTGTATTTATTATTTGTGTCTTATTCTATTTAAAGGTGAAACATGTTTGCTTAATTACATTTAATCTAAATGTCTATGGTGTTTTTCAAACTAACATACAATATTTTAAAATCAATCAACCATTAGGAAAAGGACTTGGAAAAGTTAATGTGTCAAATCAGATTGATGAAGCCATAGGAAATAATAACCTTCAAAAACATTAAAGTCTTTCTTAACATTTGTTTTATGTCATTGTTAATCTTAAAGTTTTTATGATAGAAGATCAAATACATGAACTACAGATGTATTTATTTTTATTTTTTTAACTGATCCACGTCAGAGGAAAGACAATTAATAAATATTAAAACTTTTTGCACTGTAAACCCGAATAAGTAAGCAGAACTTAAAAAAAGTAGGGCAATCAATTGCCTTACTTTTTTTACTAACTTTTTTCTCCAATCAATGGTTTAATTACCCCCAAATCAAAAACATAGACCGGTTACAGCTCAAAATCATTTACTGCCAAACTTAAAATATTTCTGGCAACTGATTGCCTAAAAAATAATAAGTACTCTTGATTTAAATATCCAAAAACAAAAACAAAAAACATACAATTAAAAGTAGACATATATTTTTTTTGTGTTCAGACAAGACGTTTAGCAAACAAATATCTGAAATTAAAAAATTTAAAAACACCAATAAATAAATAAATAAACCAACACTTAACTAGTTTGCTTCCGGCTATTTTGTTTATACTGGTACTAAGAAAAAAAAATCCTCATGTCCCAAATAGCTTATAACCAATTAATACAACTTTACCAGGGGTGCATAAGCAAGTCTTGGGTCCTAAACACAAATTTGACTTTAGAGAGATTCGCCCACTTCTGTCCCTTTCAGCACAAAATGAAACAAACAAAAATAATATTGTTAAATTCAGTTTAACAACAAAAAAATTAAGACAACAAATAGAAAGACAGTGTTCTATTTGGCTGAAAACCCTTGTGGAATATGCTCTAACAGAATGAGCCATCAGAACCCAACACTCCTTTTTAGAACTTGAGTTAGACACACAACATAAGATCATTTTTAAACGTCTGAGGTTTGGGTGAAAGTTTAGAGTCATCAAGACCAAGCATTATGTTTTGGGTGAACTCAAAAGTGTTTGTTAGTCCTTGGGATAGCTGAGATGTAGTGCGTAGATTAGGCTGAAGATTACCACAAAGGCATCAGCAAGCCTGGGGAGATTGACGACCACATCACCCTCTAGGATGACAAGACCCTTGCTGAGTGGTAGTGAAGTTGGCTTGTGGCATCATCACTGACGGTTGTAAGGAGGAGTACTGAAACATCCCCAGGTCTGGCTCATCCTTAGCATCCTTAAAAATTGAAAGGGAGATCATTTACTTATTACATTTACAGAAACTGACTGTGGTAATTTTGATTACAGTTGGACGTCACATAGACAACAATAATACACAAGTCTGAAAAACTCCTGTTCGTTCTGATGTGCTGTAATCTAGTTGCTGAGAAATGATGACGTTTATGTATTCTACAGGCTAATGACACCCCACTTTAATTGCTATGGGATTTATTTTTTTGATGCCTTAATGGGCTCAAAATTACAATTCACACTTAGAAACCTTGCCAGATGTTTGCAGTTGAAACACTGGTACATATACAGAAATTCCAGTGTGTTGAAAATATAATGAAAATATGAACTGGTTACTTAGAAATTTTCTGAAAAATCCAGAGACTTCCTCACGTAGATACACAGGAAGGGCATGAACAACAGGGGTACACCATGTGTGGACATCATTTAATTCCTAAAAGGATTAAAATAGTGACAATAGTGACACGTTTACTAATCAAACCCAATGCCAAATGGTCCCAAGTAATTATAAATGAATTCATTACCAATATCCATTAATAGCCAGCTGAATGGTGCAATTGTGTAATTCAAAAGTTTATATGAAGCATCAAATTCCTAACATTGCACAAAGACTCTACCTGTGAAATGTATAATTACCTGTGTATCACGAAGTTTGAACATTTCTGTGTAAGCATCTGCAGTCTTTCCAGTTTTGGAAGCTTTCTGTCTAAATAATGTCACACGATGAGTGAGGTGATCCAGCTCAGTTAGTTTGGTTAGTTAGTTATTGGTTGCATGTACCTGCATTGAGGAAAGGACAGTAACAGCAAGTATTTATTTCATGATGAATAAAATTAGGCAATACTACACACAATGTGGCCGGCAGTAACAAAGATATAACAGAAAAAATAAAAAAGTAACCTAAATTAATTATTACATTTGTTTGGCAAGGATAAATACAGAATAAAGCATTTACAACTATTACCTCAGACTGCATATCAAGAGCCTTGAGCAAAGTTAGACAGAAAGTTAATCTCTGCACACATCGGCTTTTTGATGTTGGGGTGTGAAGGTTCATTCTCAGGTTTTTTTCCACTACCTTTCCCAGCATTTACAGCCACCTCCTGACATCCAGCCCTCCTCATCTTGGTCGTGTAATTGCACATTTTAAAGTTGATGCTGTTCTTCCAACCTTTCCATCCATTCTCAGACCAAACTTATTTTGTCTGAAATGTGCAAATGCAATCATCATGAAGGCATCGCGGAGGATGCCGGAGGGCTAACTTTAAAAAAGTGGCTGTCCTGCAGTCAGCAATGTTTAAATAAACGTTCTAGTGGTAAAAGCTGTACACACCTTACAGTGCCAAGTCATACTTGTTCCAAAAATCTGAAAACACACAAAGAATATTGTATTACAGGACACGTGTCATGATTTCAAACAATCATACCCATCATAGTAACAGTGAACAACAATATACACAAACAGATCAAAACAAAGTAGATGTGCAGAATGTCTGTTAGACTATTCAAAGCACTTTATTTCACAAATAAGTCAAAGTTGGGTAAGGTTGGGCTCGTAGCATCCATTAATTCTTATCATAGCAATAACTAACCGTTAACCGTTTAAAATTTCAAACGCGACTCACTTTGTCCGTCTTAAAAACACATTGAACCTCCAGAAACAAACATTCATGCAAGTTTTATGTTGACTTCTTACATTCACAACTGGGACACACAAAGCAGAGCAGAGCTGAGTTTTACCTTTCGCCAATGTCTCCCGCTCTTTTACGGTAACGGGTACATGAAATGTAAAATATTCATTTTATTCAAACATTTAAAGTCAAATCAACTCAAAAAGAAGGAAATTGCTCCTGGCACTCAAGATCTTTAAGTAAGTACAACTTTTAAGAAAATTTTAAGTTCACACTACTTAACACATTTACTTATTTTGAACATTCGCGTTTACAGTGAGGGATTTTTTTCTCCCTATATTTAATATTATTTCTTTATGATACATTACGAAACCTCTTTTACAGAATGTGTCATGAGAGCACACTTTTCTATGTGTGATTTCAGGCATTTTTTAAGGCAACCACTGAGGATCTATTAGTTGTACTGAAGTTAGGAAATATACAGTTTTTTGATTATTGACAGTAATATTTTATTGTTTTTAAAACATATATTGCTTAGTCAGGATTCCTGAGGTTCAGAGAAATGATTACTACCTTTCACAAAAATAAAAGGAATCCAGGATGTTAAATGTTGAAAGCGGATTCATTTGCAAGCATAGTTTTCTTAGTTTGAAGTTACAGCTTATATTAGTTTATCATTGTTTTCTTCTCACAGATGGCCCAAAAAATACACAGATGAACGTGTCTCCATCAATAGGCAAATATGAAGAAGGATCAGACATCAGTCTGAACTGCTCTTCTGACTCCAGACCTTCTGCGTATTTTAGGTGGATTAGAAATGACGACCAACTACCTCAGACAGTTGAAACTGATGAAAGTTCAGACAAACCAGGGTGGGAGCTACAAATGCCAGGCAATTAACGTCAAAACTAAGAAGGATCAAACATCTCAGCCATCAAACATTGTTGTCAGTGGCAAGTCCAACAAAATATAGTAATAATATGCAACACCTTTCCAGGTTATTGTCTGTAGTTTAGTGGGCAGTTTTCATTTTTAATGCTACATAAAATCATTTCTAATGTAAGATCCATCATTTACTAAGAAAAGTCAATTGAGAAAACTATAAGCAAGAACAAGTGTTGTATATATAAATATTTAACGAGGTTATAAAAATATTAATGTGATGCAAACGAATTAAGAGACAACACAGGCTTCTTGTGATGATTTGAAGTATTTAAAGGGTTTTAAAAATCTTTGCTTTATTCTTCTCTTTCAAGAACAAGTTTCTCCGTGAAGAGTTTATGCAGGTTCCATCGCTGGACTTGTGTTTGCATATTTTGTACTTTTTTATCAATAGCTGGTGTTAAAAAATAAATAAAATAAAATATATATATATATATTTATAAAGTATACAATTGGGCTGAATAATAGCTTGGTGAAGTAGAATGTTCTTCCCTTTTCGTTTTGGGAAGTGATGGGTCCCATTCTTTTTAAACAATTACCATGTGTAACCACGGCACTTGTCAGGTGTGCCGTGGAAATTATCTTGGCTAAATTGCATAATTGTCGTTGAGGAGCTTCGTGTGTGTCTTTCTTCAATTCCTGCCAGGATATCAGCTCTGTGTTCATCCAAACATGCATAAGTTTCACACTAAGTGAGTAAAATATACAGATATTGACGTTTTGTAAATGCAACTCTTCATATGCTAACAGTGAAATATTTCCCAAATATTATTTCTTCTCCCAGAATAAGAATTATTTTCTGTATTCCGGCTAACAGAATGCTTGTGGACAGAATTAGTTTGTAAAACAATGATGTTTTCTACAACCTCTTTAAATTTAAGACCACATTGTTGTGCTGTTCAGGTGTATTTTTGAAGTGGACATGTGCAATTTGAAATAAGAGATACAAAATATGATAAAAAATAATTTTTTGTGTTTATTTGATTCATATTCAACACACTTTGATAAGAATTACTATATATTTAATATATGCGACTATAGAGTATCATTTGTTTACATTTTTGCTTGGTGGTGTGCCTCGTGCCTCAATGAAAACAATGTACCTTGGCTGAATATTTTTATGAAGGTTATAAATAAAGTGAACTAAATTGAATGTAGACATTTATTTAAAAATGTGACTTTCATGATAGCAAATCATTCAGTGAAAGTTAAACAAATGAATTAAATAGTTGTACTTTCTTTAATAATTTAGGAATTGAGTGTTCGATTAAGCATGCACACAACGTAAACTGTTTGTAATTCCATATATGTATTATTTGTATTATTATATCTTTGATCACATTATCAAACGGATAGATAATAAACTTGTTACTGAATTAAAACTACGTTATAGCATAATCATACACAAAAATATGTCATTCGTGATTTAATTTTGTAGGGAACTCATATTTCTCTAGTGAAAAACATTACTTAACATAGGAGATGATTTTGTTTGCAGAAATTGGCTGAATCCTATTATTAATATATGTGATTTTTATTGTGTGCCATTAATTTTTTTTAGTGGCTTGATTCTTTTATGAATAAAACTGTTATGGTTCCAAGTACAAATAAAACAATCTATTTTCACTTGACTAATTTTGTTTTTCACTAATTGAACATACTGGACATAGAGTTAACCACTGTTTATATATATAATATTTAACAAAGATACACCAACCATGAATTTGAATGGAAACAAAAACTTTAATATTTTATTAAATAGTTTGTTGCTATGAACAACCTTTAAATGCAGGACACGTATAAATGTGATCTTTAAAGTTTTTACCTGTGATACATTCATTTAGTCTTTAGGAGGTTGTTGCTCTGCTTTTTATGATTTTACAGCCTTAAAGTGTTTTAAAAACTTACCTGAAAGTACAAAGGTTACTAAAACCATGTGGCCTTTGTATGCTAATCCTGACTCTCTATTAGGTTTCAATTACTATATGGTTCCGTTTCATGAGACTTATGGACTTTTATATATATATATATATATATATATATATATATAACTACCCCTTTTACAAACTGTTATAAGTTATTACAAAGCTGTTCTGTGTTTAGTTTATAGTTTGTATAATTAAATAATTAATAAAATATTGACCAGTTTTTGTAATTAAAACAATTTTGCAGTACTGACATAAAAACTGCTTTGATTCAAATAATTTAAAAAAAATTAAGCACACCTTAAAGGATCGGTGGCCCTCTACAGTCTAGAGCAGGGCTCACTCGTCACAGTCAAATGAATCAAATGGTTGATCTAGTATAGAGTCCAGTTTTACAGTCCTGCTGATGACCCGATTATCTGCCTAAGGTGTGTTAAAGTATAGACATGTCTAAAAGTTGAAGGGCACAAGACCTTGTAAAGTGCCTTGAGACAACATCTGTTGCAAATTGGCGCTACATAAATAAACTGATTCTTGGTTCTTCAATGGCCTGACGTGCTACTATAATCATGTTCAAAATAAAAATAAAATGGCAATGATGTAATAAAGATTATGTTGTGGGAGACTGCTGACCAAGAGAGTGGTTCGTATGTGTCTGTATACACATTGTAAATAATGTAAATATAGCAGGATGTGTGCAAATGCTGTCAAAAAACAAAACAAAATGTACAAAGAAAAACGACCAGCAATATACAATTATTGGTACTATCCTTCAGCAAAGCTGAAGTTAGGTTCTGATTGCAATTTCAGATTGGAGATACCTAAAGGGCAATTCCACCCAGTGTCGTACCCCCGTGGGCATCTTTAACCTGCTTTTAACAAACAACAAAATCTAGGACACTTTAAACGTAGACTATATTGTTCAGAACTAATGCCAAAACATTTCAAACAATAGGTAGTGGTTTGTTAAACATTTACAACTGCAGTGAAGAGGGATCTCAGCTCTCTTGCCCTCCAGATGCAATAGAGGGCTAAAACTGCCATTTATTAAAGTTTCAAAAATTTTAATATAGGTTTAAATTAGTATAACAGTAGTGTACAAAAATATAGTCCATGTTTGGTGTGTTTTTGCTTTTCTTTTTTTTAAACCACAGCCGATTAAAACTTCTCGCTACCATGTTGTATTATTCATTGTAAGAATTTTCTCTCTCTTATTTCAGCTGATGGGCACCATATATTTGCATTTGAGTGGGGCTGGGGTTGTTTTTCAATCAGGTGGCGGATATAAGCAGGCATGTGTTTCTAATATTACTGACCAATAACCAGTAACAAAAGCATGTGAACAGCCAAATAAAGTCTGGTATGTTGAGCAGCCATGACGGGGAAAAACTGTGGATCCACTGGAGATGATGATGCAAAGAAGGATTCCTCCTAAAATCAAGAGAATTATAAGAATCCTCTTATTGAAACTCTTTTCCCAAAAAATAGTGTCTCCCGTCAGAGTCTTCAGACACGCAGACCGCTACAGAAGATCCTTGCTGCCCCCAGCCATCAGCAACGACTGTTTGAAGAACCTTAGATAACCTTAGCAACATTTAATTTTTATTTCCGATCTACAGACCCTGTCACTGTAGTAACTGATCCAAAATGTCCTGAACTGTTTGAGTTCAGTTCTGTCGCTATATTCTCCTCTTCCACTGGATCTTCTCCCTCTTTCTCGTGGATTAAGGATGGCTCTGAAGTCATGGTGATTAACAGAGTTCAAATAAACATCGTTGATGAAACTCGACACCGACAATAATCAATGTGACCTGTTATGACAATGGAGTATACGACTGTCGAGTGTTTAATCCTATCAGTTCTCAAAATGATTCACCGATACTCTTCATCAACTGTGAGTTATTAATCTGTATAATATGTTGAAGAAATATGAAGTATATGAAGAAAAAATATTAAGAAATCACCTGAATAATAGTTGTAGTAGAGCAGCTTATCGCTCAAAGAAATGTTCTGCCTCAGTAAAACAGCTCCCATTAAAACAGGTTAATCATTAACTGTAATCTAACAAAACAAAGTAAACAAAGATTTGAATTTCCTTGCTATAGAGAGACCTAAAGGGAAAAAACAATAGCAGGTAGGATCCGACTCAGCCTGACCTACTTCTGTCAAATTATGTGCATTTAGTTTTCATACAGTTGAACCAGCATGTAATCCTTCATATCTTCAGACTGGATGAGGCAGCCTTCCCTTTTTTTGTGTGAATCATTACGTCTGACAATAGCTTAGTGAAGTAGAATGTTCTTCCTTTTCGTTTTGGGAAGTGATGGGTCCCATTCTTTTTAGACAATTACCGTATGTAACCAACCAGTAGTAAGCTTTAGTGTCACTAAATAGACAGTAAGAATGTATACTATATACTACATTCTAAGAGTGTTTGAGCAATTATAGATAAATAGAAGCAAAATATTTATTTGTTAGGCAAAACTGTCAGGTTGAGTCATTTTGTGCTGTTCCCTAGGTGGCCACGGGGGTTGCTGTGACGGGGCTCCAGGAAGGAGTCCCGTGGTTCCCAGGTGTTTCGGGTTGGCACTGATGAGCAGAGCAGTATAAGAGGAGTGTGGATCCACTATTCGGCGCCTGAGTGTTGCCCTTAATACGGTAACACTAGACCTCAGTGCCA
>JAVLVB010000513.1:1517248-1528605 GCA_032876305.1 Orestias chungarensis | reverse complement strand
TTTCCATCCATAGACCAATGAAACACGGCAGAAGGTCTGGAGTTAGCTGAGCAGGACAGAATAATATCTGACCCTTCCTTATAAGGTTTTTGAGAAGGCGTTGTTAGTTTGACTTCTTCTGGGCCATCTGCAATTGTTGAGAACAAATAACATTATTAAGTTCTAACATTATCCTCATACCCAGCTTTCTTAAATGTTTACAAACATTACAACAGAACGACATATTTGGATTGTATTAATCTACAAATGTCCTTACTGAAATGCTTATTTGTATATATGTAACTGATATGTTTTATAAAAAAATATGGTGTTAATTAATCAGATTTTTAAAAAATGAGAACTGAA
Source organism: Orestias chungarensis (assembly GCA_032876305.1). Lineage (NCBI taxonomy): Eukaryota > Metazoa > Chordata > Actinopteri > Cyprinodontiformes > Cyprinodontidae > Orestias > Orestias chungarensis. The sequence continues at coordinate 1,528,260 of JAVLVB010000513.1, read as the reverse complement.
TATTTTTGCTAATTAAGTAAAAACAGCTCTTATAAAGTGATTATAGGTGAACTACTCACAGCTGACAGAGAGGAGTACCGAATCACTGGTACCAGTGCTGACAGGATTGGAAACCTGACAGCTGTATGATCCATGGTCATCGCGGGTCATATTAAGTATGGTCAGATTAGATCCTCCATTGGTGATCTGAACTCTGTCACTGGCCGTAATCTCAGAGTTGTCTTTCATCCAGCGGAAGGAGAGCGAAGATCCAGATGAGGAGCAGATGAGGCTAAAAGATCCACTAAACTCAATCAGGTCGTTAACTCCATGAGAAACCTTTACATTAAAGACTGGCTCTGTAGGTAAAACGAACAAGAAAATCTTTCATAAACAAATAAAAATGTTATAATAAATATAGGTTTTACTTGATGAGGTTCATATTACTCCTAATGATTTGTGTATATTGCTGAATGATTAATGGAAAGTGGACAACCTGAAGTGAACAAGTTACACTGGATCTCATATTACTCAGTAAATGTTTTTTTTTTTTTGTTTTTTTGTCTAAATCAATCTCCTATCATGTTCAAATCATATGTGGTTGAAAAACATTTAAGTTGGAAGAACCCTTTTGGTTCTGACTATGGTTATCAGTGTGGTTAAAGGGACATTAGTGCAAAGACTGTCAAAAAAATCAACAGGCTGTTAACAGCAGCATCAGTCGGAGCAGAGAGACAATCCAGAAGTCCTGAAGCAATGTGACACACATACTGTTAGCAAGGAAGATAATTTGTTTACTATCATCATATCTTACTATTTATTCTAGAACTGCGCCGCTCAAGGTGGCAGCACATTGGAGTAGCTCCTGTAATTACATTTCCCTTTGGGATAAATAAAGTATCAATCATTATGTATCTTTTACCTGTATAAATATTTTCTCACAGCATCTGTTTCAGGAACTCTTTTGCTCTTTGTCATGTTATTCAGCCACTTTTAATAGGTGCCACAGTTTCTGAACATATCAGGCAGGACAGTTTAACGCTACCGATGGAAAGTATTAAAGCAGAAATGACCATCTTTTCTATATTAAATGCTTTATTTTCGCTATCCCTTCTCCTTTCCTCTCTCACAAGCCATTTCCTTCGTTTGCCCGTTTCTTTCCCCTTCTACGTCTTAACTGTCACTTTCTTATTTTCCTAGTTCTCGCCCACAAGTTTTGTTTGCTGTGATATTTTTATTTGCCTTTTCCTGGGTAACTTTTCTTAGAGACTGACGGTTTAACCAGGTTTAAAGCAAAGTCTGGATTTCATTGGATGCTTGACTGCTACTGTAAAGACTGTAAAAGCTGTGCATTTGAACAAGAAATGGCTTAATATTGATGAGGTGAGCCTGCATGAGACGTCTGTTCGGTTCGGTACCCTGCCAATTGGTGACCACTGTTCTACCGGATCCTCAGACAGAATTAAAAGAGAACAGCTTTATCTATTTTCTATTTTTGCAGGAATTTCATTAGTTTGTTTATGTTTTTCAATTTTACAGAGGCCACACAGTTGTTATAAGATCAAAGTTATTCTGCATGGAGTGTGCTTGTTCCTGTATTTCCTCTAACTGTCTTTAGGCTTTAATTCCCAGTTTAAAATTACATGTTTGCTTACAATTGCAGCTGCGTGGAAAATTATATTGATTTATCAGTATTAAGTGTACCTTTTCTTAATTTTAATAACCGTACTTCAGTATAATTTAGTTTTGATCACATTTCAGTCGTATGCGATTTTACTTTAATTTGTTTCTTTGTCCAAGAATGCTTCTTTAAGGTGCCCAGACATCTTTTAAATAATTCTCTCACTTCATATTTTACTCCTGTGATTTTTTTGTATATTTGTTTTATTATTCTGAAGTGCATGAAGTGACAGAAACCATGAAAGAGCAGCCTTGTTTATCACTTAATTTAGACATGATTTGACTTTATCTTTTGAAACATTTTACTCTAACTTTTAATGGTTGTAAAAAAATCTGTCACTGTCATCTCTCAGTTTTCTCAAACTTCAGCTCTGGTCAACAAAATCAATGCTGTTCTAAATGACTCCTATGAGAGAGTGAAAATGTGTGTAAAGTTGTTGTTTTTTTCTGCATTTTCCTGTAATATATTGTTAAACTGCCCAGTGTTTCTCTCCCTCAAAGACCACATTCCTAAACATGTATAGACAAGGATTACACAATATTAACAAAACATATGATATACAGCAACGATGGTAAATGTTGCAATACAGATTTGACTTGTGAAAAAATGACAAGTAATACCTATCAAGTGTTATTGGAGTCATAAACAACATAGACCCCATGACATGCTGTCTATCCAGCTAAGGAAAGAAAAAGTATTTAATCTTTCCAGCTCTACAACAAGGTTGGTATCTTCTGCTTTGGGAGTGAAAAATGTGTTTTGGAATATAATCATTATGAGTCTTATATGTTATTTCCAATATTGACAGCGATGCTACATTTGAAATCAACAAATTTATTTGAGAAAAATATGTTTTTCTACCTACCATGTACAAAGACAACTGAAGGATGAGATGTTTCATATCTTAGAGTTTTGCTATTAAATGCCTGGCAGCTGTAGTTTCCACTCTGACTCATCTGAATATTCATCAGTTTGAGCTCTGCTGTGGTATCATCCAGCATTTCTCCATTCAGAAACCATTGAAGTTCAGCAACAGGTCTGGAGTCAGCAAAGCAGATCAGAGTAACGTTTGACCCCTTTTCATGATGTGCTGTTAATGGATTCATTTCTATATGTACGTTGTCTGGACCATCTGGGAAAGTAAGATAATACACTGAATACATATTCGCAGATTGAAAACGTCTGAAATAATTTACCACAAACTGATAAGGGAAGTATAAAGTATGTTATTATATTAAATATATAGTTTATTTACTTTAAAGTAAAGGGCTTATCATTCCAAATGGTATTAATCCATAAAGATTATTTGTATATTTAAATAGTAACATAATTACTATTGAGTAAATTGCATTGGTAATATTGGTTAATTTGGTTTTGAAAAGCCAAACGCACAATAAGCAGTGAGTAGGTAGATTAGTAACTTACAAGCAACAGAGACGTTTACTGGATCACTGAGCTTAGAGCTGACAGGATTAGAAACTTGACATCTGTATGATCCCTGATCATAGCGGGTCACATTGACTATTGTGAGATTGGATCCTCCATCAGTGATCTGAACCATGTCACTGCCTGAAATCTCAGAGGTGTTGTTTGTCCAGAGGAACGAGAGAGAAGATCCAGAGGAGGAGCAGGAAAGAGTTACAGAACTGCTGAACTCAATCGTGTCGATACTTTGTGGAGAGACTCTTACATTGGAGACTGGTTCTGCAGTCAGAAACAGAGAGCTGTTGTCATCAAATAAATTTGGAGACCAACTAAAGCATTCATTATTTAATGAATTTGCATCTTATTAGTGGAAAGCTTTACTGGGGTTTAAGGGGTGTATAAGATTGATGAAATGAATAAAGATCAATGGAAGGAAGATAGATGAGACTGAAACAAGCTTCAATAAACACTCTTAAAACTGTTAAAGGTTATTTTAAACAAGTTACTCTACCATACCATCTACTCACCATATACGTTCAGTGTGGTGCTTCCGACCTTTGAAGTCTCTCCAGCTGGTAAAATGTTGACTCTATACAATCCGCTGTCATGTAGTGTCAGATTTCTGAGTTCCAGAGATCCAGTATACATGAAGACTGTCACCCTGTCTTTATATTCTGGTGTAGTTAAGTTATTCAACGAATTTATTATGGGCTTGGTTGCTGAATCTGTACCAAATTCCCAGGTCACCGACACAAATGGTGTTTCTGTTGGATTCACATTTGTTTGGAACATGAATGTCCCTCCAACAGAGGCATTCAGAGGACCGTCTGGTAACACACCAGCTCCATTTGATAAACCTGGAAGGTAAACTCACAAGTTTAATTCTAAGAGTAGTAAAAAACTCCCAAACAAAACTGTTAAAGAATACAACATTACTACTGAACCCGTCAACCAATTGTGAAATGTAAACATCTTTCATATAGAAATAATCTTAGGCAAATTGAATTCTGGTATTCGTATATTCATGCGAAAGTCTTACCTACAAAAGCCACAATTACAGTTAAAAGCAGTCGTAACAAAGCCATTGATTGAATGCTGGATATCAGCTCCGCATAGAAACTTACGATGAATATCAGTAAACCCTTGGTACTGTTGTAATGACCATAGGAGTGAGAACCGCCTTTAGAAGCTAAAGCCTGTAAAATTGCTTGAGTCAAAAAGTTACAGGAGGACTCCCTCCTGTGGTGAACATAAATGTTTGTATGACATACACCTTGAGTTCTATTCTATAAATTAGTCTGCCAGAAAAATAAGTTAAAGAGGAAATTAAATGAAATAAATTCTAGATTTGGCTTTTAAAGTGCAGTCAAAACGATTTTGTGTTGTTTATTTATCAAGCATTTAAGGCTGTATAAGCCAACAATATCCATCCATTTTCCTGCTAGTGTCTGCTGGTGCCAATCTCCAGCGGTCATAGGGAGAGAAGCAGGGGTACACCCTGGACAGATCGCCAGTCCATGGCAGGGCAATGCAGAGACATACAGGAGATACAACCACTCAAGCACATACTCACACATACGGACGATTTAGAGTGCCCAATCAGCCTAACAGTCATGTTTTTTGGACTGTGGGAGGAAACAGGAGTACCTGGACAGAACCTACACACACACAGGGAGAACATGCAAACTCCTTGCAGAAAGAATTGAACCCTGAGCTTTCTTGTTGCAAGGCAACAGTGCTAAATAATTAAATAGATTATGTCTCTCCTGACAGAATAAAAAAAAAATAGTAATAAAAAATCATAATGTACTTTTTTTATCAGTAATATTATGCGTAAGCTTGACCATAATTTCCTAACACAACTACAGTAAGTTCTTACCTTTGTTTCTGGCCAAAAACAAAACAAAACCCTTCTCTATATTTAAATACTTGGCCATCATCATTACCTGATTTATTTATTTATTTATTTTTAGACAATTATCATTACTTTTGGTTTAAAACAACAATAACAAAAAAAAGTTTAAAAACAAGTCAGTATTATAAACTACATGTTCACATCGGACAGAAATCTTTATAGAACAACATAATTTGAAAAAATAAACAAACAAATAAATTAAATGCAATAGTACGTAATAGTCATAGCTTCTGGATCAGTCCAACCTTGAAACATTAAACTAAAAGGCTATTTCACAATTTCCACAATTTCTAATAAGTCCAAACATTATGTGAAAATCTGTAGTTCAATCTTCTTAAAAATACTGATGTCCAAGTACCTCAATTTCAAACAGGGATAAAATAGAAAACTAATTTCTTTCGGCTGTTCCTATTTACAAAGGAACAATTGTTTTTAGATTATATTAATATTACAAACAACTGACTATAACAAAATTTAATACAGAGGTTGATTAAAGACAGTTAAAAGTTTATTTTTTATTTTTATTTTTTATTTAAAGCCTTGTTGAAATAATTTGAACTTCTTCCATTTTACAACTTTCATTTTACCCTTAAAACATTTAAAGCATGTACAATACAAACCAACACCAGATTAAAACATTTAAATGTGGATTATTACGATTTGTCTTATTTGTGTAAATGCTGACAAAGGAGGAGTGAACCAAACTAAGCACTTGTAAATGATTCATATGGGAAGGAAGTGTAACGAAACCTTTCAGGCAATTAGCCTTTGAACTTCCTTATACATCTGTACTCAAACAGCTGAGCAGTGGTCAGCAAAGACGAACAACCATAACAATTTTGGTTATTGGAATAAGATGGAAACCACCAAATTATTTTTATTTATCCTTGGAGCCATACCAGGTGAGCTCTTATTACCTAATACATAAAAAAATAAGTTTTTAAAAACCTTATTGTCCTTAAAAAGTATGTATTGACAAACTGACCATTCGTTTTTTATGATTTGTGGTATAGAATATGTACTGTTTGATAAATAGGATGCATGATTGGACTGAAATGATTTTTTTCTTGTGAAGTGGGAAGACATGTGTTGTACGATGAAATTAATGGAATTAAATCAGTAACAAGTGGAAAAGAAAAAAAATTGCTTTACATGTTAGTAGAAGACCAACTGCAGACTGAAACAAGAAAGAAAAACTCTTTAGCTTGGTTTCAGAACTACATCTGTGGTCTGTTTCATAATACTGTCACAAATTAAGTAAGAATAACTTTTTTAATATTTCTTGAGTAAGTTTCAAAAAATCCATTAGATACAATTACCATTTTGATTTAGTCCTAGTATTTAGAAAAATCAGCAGTAAGATTTTTGCTACTATTTAGAAAAGTTGGTTGCACAGTGTACTATATTGTGGCATTGTGACTTATACAGTGAGCTGCTGAGTGTTTTGTAAATAGTAAAGACTGATGACAAGGTACAACCGCTCTATTCCACTTTTTGCTCAGAAATGCCACAAATATATGTAAAGCAGACACATATACTGCAGTTACAGACAAAACACCCATTAATTTTATCCTCAAAATACATATTAGCACAAAGCAGCAAGTCATATGAAGCTGCATTAGCAGGAATACAAGCAATATTGTGATTTTACAGTGCGTGGCTGGCTTTAAGCTGCCTTTCAGCTGCCTTACTGTTTAAGCTGGTTTACAGTCGCTTCATTGTTTTGTAATCATAAAGGACATAACTTGGAGCATGCTGTAAATACCAGGGCTGCTTTTCTTTACGTTAGCATGCCTCTGTAAAAATGATCATTTAAAATAAAAAAGGCTCTAAACATGAAAATACCAAAGCAAGTTAGATTTTCTCCAAACCCAAACAAAATCCTCATTTAAGATGATTTACAACAAAAGAAAGCACATGCCAATGTTTCCCAATGCCCACTATTATGTACCAACAAAACTGATGTAATTTCTAGTCACTCCCAATCTGTTCTTAAAGAAAGTGCTTGTGTATTGAGACAGAATTTTTAATGTACTTAATTAAACTACACTTAACATATTTAAATGATCAAACTCCTCTTTACTATCCATTTGGTGAATCTTTCGGAAATCAGAATGTAGTAAATAACCAGAACTTTTTTTTCCAATTATTGTGTCTCTTATCAAGATATTCTTAGGAAGGATGCAGGTTTAGAGGAATGATGGTAAAAGCTGCAGTCCTGGATACTGGAGGCTTGGTTAAGTTTACAAAGAAATTATCTGCAGTTACGTTGGGTGTTTATTATATAAGAAGGAAATTCAAACAAACAAAGAAGCAATGAGCCGGTCACAGTGTTGACAGCAAAGAGCAGCTAGAGAAAACAAAAATTATTGTAAGAAAACATTACAAAATTGTTGGACAATACCAATGATTACAGATAGTTAAAAAATTACTGAAGATATTTTTCATCACAAATGGCCAATAAATCCCATTAATATAGGCATCCATGTTAAAATAACGGAAACTCTGTTTCAATGACTGTGTGTGTATTTCTTGTGCTGTGAAGTTTTCACAACTTTAAACAAAACTGGTTTTAAAACCCAGATCTTTCTTCAGGTTTATCAAATGGAGCTGGTGTGTTACCAGACGGTCCTCTGAATGCCTCTGTTGGAGGGACATTCATGTTCCAAACAAATGTGAATCCAACAGAAACACCATTTGTGTTGGTGACCTGGGAATTTAGTACAGATTCAGCAACCAAGCCCATAATAAATTCGTTGAATAACGTAACTACACCAGAATATGAAGACAGAGTGACAGTCTTCATGTATACTGGATCTCTGGAACTCAGAAATCTGAAATTACATGACAGCGGATTGTATAGAGTCAACATTTTACCAGCTGGAGACCTTTCAAAGGCAGGAAGCACCACACTGAACGTATATGGTGAGTAGATGGTATGGTAGAGTAACCTGTTTAAAATAACCTTTAACAGTATTAAGAGTATTTTTTTAAGCTTGTTTTAGTCTCATCTATCTTCCTTCCATTGATCTTTCTTCATTTCCTCAATCTTATACACCCCTTAAACCCCAGTAAAGCTTTCCACTAATAAGATGCAAATTCATTAAATAATGAATGCTTTAGTTGGTCTCCAGCTTTATTTGATGACAACAGCTCTCTGTTTCTGACTGCAGAACCAGTCTCCAATGTAAGAGTCTCTCCACAAAGTATTGACACGATTGAGTTCAACAGTTCTGTAACTCTCTCCTGCTCCTCCTCTGGATCTTCTCTCTCGTTCCTCTGGACAAACAACACCTCTGAGGTTTCAGGCAGTGACATGGTTCAGATCACTGATGGAGGATCCAATCTCACAATAGTCAATGTGACCCGCTATGATCAGGGATCATACAGATGTCAAGTTTCTAATCCTGTCAACTCTAAGCTCAGTGATCCAGTAAACGTCTCTGTTGCTTGTAAGTTACTAATCTACCTACTCACTGCTTATTGTGCGTTTGGCTTTTCAAAACCAATGTAACCAAATTACCGATCCAATTTGGTAAACGTCTTTATTAGCTGTAAGTTGAACATTTTTGCCAGCTCTTTAAAATTAAATAAGAAATATTACTTTAATTTACAATACCTCATTTATCAGTGCACATATATTCTCTTTATTATTAATTATATGAATTCCCACAAACAAGATATGTCCTCACAATTGTTTAGTTTTTCTGTTACCTTTTATATTTTTGCAATTACTCTAGGATGGTCTGAATAATTTACAAATTAAAGTGCTCTAATCAACAATACATCATAAGAATGGTTTAGACATTAGTCTAATCATTGTAACATCATTTTAATACTTAAATAATCTTTTTAAATCAATACAATTTCAAAAGCTGTGTGGATCTATAAAGGTGTTTAAACCTGCAACAAAACCTAAATGTTAAATTTATTTACTTACTTTACACTTCAGTTAACAGTCTACAGTAAAGCTTTTCTTTTTTATGTTTTCAATCTTCAACATAATATCTCCATTTACTTTCTCAGTAAAATGAAATCGTTACATTTTGCTGTTTCTGCTCTCAGATGGTCCAGACAATGTACATATAGAAATGAATCCATCAACGGCACATCATGAAAAGGGGTCAAACGTTACTCTGGTCTGCTTTGCTGACTCCAGACCTGTTGCTGAACTTCAATGGTTTCTGAATGGAGAAATGCTGGATGATACCACAGCAGAGCTCAAACTGATGAATATTCAGATGAGTCAGAGTGGAATCTACAGCTGCCACGCATTTAATAGCAAAACTCTAAGATATGAAACATCTCCTCCTTCAGTTGTGTTTGTACATGGTAGGTAGAAAAACATATTTTGAGAATTTAAAGAATATGTTTAATTACAAATACAGCGTCACTGTACATATTAGAAATAACATACCAGCCCCAAAATGATTATACACACACATTTTCACTCTCCAGTAGGAATCATTTAGTATAGCGTTAGTTTTGTTGACTAGAACTGATTATGAAAATATTTTATCAAGACGATTTCACTACATATGAAAACCCAATAATTCTGAGAAATTGACAGATTAAAGATAATTACAAACAAATATAAATTAGAGTAATATGTTCTAGAAGAAGAAATCCGAGTTAGAAAGTTAGAAAATTATATAATGATATCAAATTCTTTGATTACAAAGGAAGGAATGATTGTAGACTATTGTAAAAAGTCAGATGAGGAGGATGCACAGGGTATTTCGCAATGTTCTTCATTTTATGAATGATCCTTGTTTCTCTCAGTCCTCTTTGCTCCTGCTCTGCATCCATTTTAACTCTTTTAGGATTTGTGGTAACAGTTGAGGTATTATTTTAGCTTCTGTGATATTAATCAGTGGCTCCAGTTTTACTTATACTTTAAAAAGAACCTACTCCAACATACATGTATGAGTGGTGAATGTGGCTACAGTTTAAAGCTGTTGGAGCGGTCAGTTTGCTTCCTGACCGTGGGATTGTCTCTGCTTGCATTTGACTGATGCTGCTGTTTGCAGCATGTTGTTTTTATGAAATTCTTTGCACTAATGTCCCTTTAACTACACTGGTTAACCTTGAGCCTAATCCAAAAATATTAAAAAGAGACCTTCTAAGTTAAATGTTTGAATTTAGACAACTAACATGAGTAAAAGGCGATCCAGTATAACTTATTTACTTCAAGTTTCTCATATTCCCAATACATTTACATTTATCTCTCAGCAATATATACAAATGATTAGGAGTAATATGTAACATCGAGTGAAACTTTACCAATTTATTTGTTTATGAAAGATTTTCTTGTTCGTTTTACCTACAGAGCCAGTCTTTAATGTAAAGGTTTCTCATGGAGTTAACGACCTGATTGAGTTTAGTGGATCTTTTAGCCTCATCTGCTCCTCATCTGGATCTTCGCTCTCCTTCCGCTGGATGAAAGACAACTCTGAGATTACGGCCAGTGACAGAGTTCAGATCACCAATGGAGGATCTAATCTGACCATAGTTGATGTGACCCGCGATGACCATGGATCATACAGCTGTCAGGTTTCCAATCCTGTCAGCACTGGTACCAGTGATTCGGTACTCCTCTCTGTCAGCTGTGAGTAGTTCACCTATAATCACTTTATAAGAGCTGTTTTTACATAATTAGCAAAAATATTCAGTTCTCATTTTTTAAAAATCTGATTAATTAACACCATATTTTTTTATAAAACATATCAGTCACATATATACAAATAAGCATTTCAGTAAGGACATTTGTAGATTAATACAATCCAAATATTTCGTTCTGTTGTAATGTTTGTAAACATTTAAGAAAGCTGGGTATGAGGATAATGTTAGAACTTAATAATGTTATTTGTTCTCAACAATTGCAGATGGCCCAGAAGAAGTCAAACTAACAACGCCTTCTCAAAAACCTTATAAGGAAGGGTCAGATATTATTCTGTCCTGCTCAGCTAACTCCAGACCTTCTGCCGTGTTTCATTGGTCTATGGATGGAAA
>JAVLVB010000513.1:1503854-1517148 GCA_032876305.1 Orestias chungarensis | reverse complement strand
AAACATTTAAGAAAGCTGGGTATGAGGATAATGTTAGAACTTAATAATGTTATTTGTTCTCAACAATTGCAGATGGCCCAGAAGAAGTCAAACTAACAACGCCTTCTCAAAAACCTTATAAGGAAGGGTCAGATATTATTCTGTCCTGCTCAGCTAACTCCAGACCTTCTGCCGTGTTTCATTGGTCTATGGATGGAAACCTTCTGCCTGATTCTGGATCTGAGCTGAAACTCATCAATGTTAAAAAAGATCAAAGTGGAAACTACAGCTGTTGGGCCTTTAACAACAAAACGTTAATATATAAAGGATCTCAACTTTTAGAAATCTCCATAAGTAAGTTAGTTGCATTATAGTCATGAACTTTAACTTATACTTTCTATGTATCTTATGTGACAGATCAGCAAAAGCATCGGGCCTTTAACAACAAAACCGTAATATATAAAACATCTCAACATTCAGTAATCTCTTTTATAGGTAAGCACCTAAACATAAAAACTATAAAAGAGCTGTTTAAATGTTAAACCATATATTTCTTACCAAACTATTTCTAACAGGTAAATGAAGGATAAATAAGAGGGAATGTTAAAGCTTTAGTTTTTTTTGTCAGGATTGTCCCTTTAACAGCATGTCTTGGTTCTTATTGAAATATCATCTATGCGAGGGAGATTGAGGATTTGTGATAGTCCCTCTATATTATATTATATTATGTTATATTATATTATATTATATTATATTATATTATATTATATTATATTATATTATATTGTCATTTCCACATGATCTCCAGTTCCTTGTCACTCCCTCTCCCCCTTAGCCTGTCTCTCTTTTATTACTCACAGATGCACATGTTCAGTAGTCACTTCCATCCCACACACAATCCTTGTTTATGAGCTTTCCTCATTTACTCCCTCACTGTCGGATACGCTTTTTCTTGGTGCTGGTTCCTCCTCACTTCTAGAGCTATTCCCATCTCTTCCCAGCTCCCATGTGACCTTGTCTACTTCTCCAGTCTTCTCTCCCGTGCCAGCAACCTACCGATGTTTGTGTCTCCCACTGGTTGCAGCGTTCTGTCTGCTGGCGCTCTCTCTACTTCGGCATCTACTACCCCTTGTTTTGTGCACTCATTCCAATTCAAGTCATCTGTTCATCTTTATCAAGAATAAACAATTATTCTTCAGACACAACTGCCTCCACCCTTCTGCATTTGAGTCCTCCACAAGACATGACAAATATAAAAAATACAAACTTTGCCACAACTTAGAGTGCTTGTGCTGTACAAATCCATAGAAATAGTTAATTAACTTTTTATTAAATGTAGAAAACTATCTTAATGGGAAATTTGAAATACATAAATACAGTATTAATAAAAAATGTGAACTAATTATGGAGAAAACTTGCAGCTGTTATTACTATTGTGTTCAGCCATTTTGCTAAGAACAGCTACACCAGAAATATGCAATAATTCAGATTTACCAAAAATGTTACATATTGGTGTATATACAACCTTGTCTATTTGTAGCAAATGTAATGTAACTGATAGTTTAAGTGTGATGAAAAAATAAGCTAAATATTTGTAATAATTTTTTAGTATTGTCTATTTCATTTTAGTAGGACCTGGAGGTCTCTCTGGTGGTGCCATTGCTGGAATAGTAATAGCTTGTGTAGCAGTTGTTGCTGCAGTTGCTGGTGGAGGCTACTTTTTCTATAAAAGAAGGTACAATAATTTTTTATTTTCTTTATGAGTAATGTTTTGAGCGTAAAAAAGTGTTTATTAAAATTAATTCCTTTGAGTAGGTTGCATTACATATTCCAATAATGTCTTTTTTCTCCAAATTAGAAAAAAAGTCAACTCTACACCACAGTCAGTCAGAACAGGTTGGAAGGTTTAACTTTATTCTAATATATAACTTTCGTAGTACCTGATTAGGTTGTAAATTCAAATATTTTTTGGGAACTTGTATTATTACCTGCACAGGGAAATGGCTTAAACTATATCGCTGGTCATATCAGGACAGTTAATTATTACATGCTCTCAAATCTACCCTGGAAAACTTTTCAAAACGAAATATTTTCTTCCTAGAACAAGATAATAGTTACATAAACATGCCAGGAATAAAGAGGAATAAGAACGAGAGTCACATGTATGAGAATTTTGCAGCTACACAGATTCAGAAAGAACCAGAACACGTGTATGAAGACATGTCAAAGATAAAAAAGAACTAAAATCAACCACTTGTTGTTGTTTGAAGGTGAGTTCTAAAGTCATAATTAGGATTCTGTTAAAAAATAAATTACATGCATTTTATTGCTTTATGGGGTAAACAGAATGCTCTACAGTTAGCAATATTTTATAAAGTGTTTTTTGTGGTATGCACATAATCATTGCTATCTCTTTTTTTTTACACAGATCATCAAAGAAAAACAAATTATGATCAATGAAACAACAGAAGAAACTGGACATATGGTGTTGTTGGGATATTGTTGCTTTAGGAGTTAATTTCTATGCAGCCTCTTCCTGGAGGTTTCTAAGTCATACATGTGAAACTTGAAAATAAGTTTAGAAAATGTATAGTGATTATAATAATCCAAATTGATCTAGGAAAAAAATACACATTGTACATATATTCATTTACATTTACACTTTTTCAATAGTATTGTAACTGTATGTGTGTTAAACTGGGCTTGACAATGCAGCATTTGGCATCTCTGCCAGTAGCGTGACAGTAAGCTGTTACCTGATGTGACACGGGGGTAAAAAGGTGAGAAGTATAGTGTCTCATAACAATTTGAACCTCATAAAGATGTTGTTTTGCAGAAAAGAAGAAGCAGCACAAAAGTAAACAAGAACAAGACAAGAGGAACTGTATTTAGGCTCATTCGATGGAATTTGGATCCCTGTTGTATGCAACTGGTTAAGGCTCTGTTGTATGCAAAGGCTGCCAGACAACCCCCTCTAGTGTTCAGGAAATAAATGACTGTAATAGCACATCATGTCAAAGAAGTTCCAGAGTGTTATGATTTATAATAATTTTATTATTTTACAGAATTAAACAGGTTAGACCTCCTTTTTCATTATTACATATAAATTAAAGCCTGAAGATCAACACGTCTCCAGACAATACAAAGGTCGCTGGCTCTCTGTTGATTAAGATTATCGTACGCCCTTTCAAATTAATTTAAACATATCTGCTTTTATTTGTTTTTGAAATGATACTGAAAATAATAAAGGTTCAAATAACAACGTAACAGTTTCTGCATAAACATGATGAAGATATAGTACACAGTTTATATACTTATAATTTCTCCTGTTTTTGGTCAACAGTCTTTTGTTTTAGTCACTATAAATAATATATTATGTTATAATTCGAATGAGAATTTATGTGTGTGTCTGAATACATTAATAGCCAAATAAACTCAAACGATGATCTGAATTGTCTTGTAGTTCTTTATGAAATGCACTTGAGCTTTCTTTCCGCAGGCCCACAACTATTAATTCACAGCTAACCCTAAAAAAATTGATATAGAAAATAGGTTTTCTCCATTTTTAATGAATGACCCTGTGTTAAACTTGAAAATAGATTTTTACATACTTACCCAGACTTTACAGTGATACAACAAAGTCTAATTTGAACCAATAAAGCATAGTCAATTTTACTATGAATCAATTGTTTGCTGAGTTAAAAGTCAGAAAATAATAAAAAATAAACCAAAGCTAAACATCCAACAAGGCCAATGAAATAGCCTACTTAGACCTTATGAGTAAATGACAAAGTCTGATAGAATATCGAACAATTGCCATTTTATATTAACAAAAGCATGTATTTCTGGTATTTACATCCACAGAACCTATATTTCCGATATTGTGGTGAGATCAAAACCGACGGACTTGGTTGAGTTTCACAGCTCTGTAGCTTTATTCTTCTCTTCATCGGTATTGTCTCATTTCTATTGATGAACGGCAGCTCTGAGATCAGAGCCAGTGCAAGACTCCAGATCACTGATGGAGGATCCACTGTGATGAAACTCAACGTGACCCGCTCTGACCATGGATCATACAGGTGACACGTGTCTAATCATTAATAAGGCACGTGAGAGACATGTGTATAAGAATTCAAATGAAATATATGACAAAAAATAAATGACCATTTTTTGGCAGAGGGGGTAAAAACAGCAAATAACTGAAGCTGAGAAAAACTAGAAAATGATACAAAGGACCAATGAACAGGATCGATCATGTCTTTATTTTTACAAAATAGCCTTCAGAAAACAATGTTTTGTTCATAACAAATTAAGAATGAATTACTCTGGTTTTAAAGCCTAAAACTGAAACATAAAAACAAAAAAATAAATTTTTTGATATACTTTTCAAATATTTATTTCTACAGAGAAATTAGTCACATTTCATTAAATATGCATCGTATAATAACCTGCAAAAAATGAATGATTTTATACTTACCTCTCTTGTTGCAATCAAATATATTTTTCTCTGTTAGCTTGTTTTAAAGTTGTCAGTGAGAGTTCACTGAGACATAGTGAGGGCTGCAAATACTGTATATTCAGCATCTTTGTGTTAAGTTTTATGTTAACGCAGAACTTTTTTGATATGGAATAGTTATTTTTTCCTTGTTCATTCAAGTCAATCTGTGTACTACCGAACTGATAAAATCCTGAGTAAAAATGTGTTCTCTATGGCGACAGATCCACTGTAAATAAACTGAAAAGGTTAACTCTCCCTAATAGTTTAGCAATATGACTGAATTACGTGATTCGATGGGGATTTTATTTTCAAAACATGTCTGCAAAATATACTTAAATGTTTAAAATAATTTACAGAGAACTCCTAGTATATGAGAAAAGTTAAAATCTGCAATTATTGAGACACATTTTAAATTAATTTCTAGAACTACATTTTACTAACTCATAAGCCAAATATATACTATTATGCATTAATAGGCCAAGTAGAAACTATGTTAGCATTACCACACATGCTAAAATATAGAATATATATTATCTCCACTATCACAGATAAGGGGAGCCAATCCTTTGGTACATTCAAAGGTTCTTCTATGTGTGATATTCTAGTTTAACTCTGTGAGAAATAGTTGGGTGAAAAAAGTTAAATAACGAAAATAAAATGCTGTAGCTGAAACAGTAACCTAGGGTAACAGATCAAGTTGTGACCCTAGGTTTACATTGAGTGAAACTTGGATGATGTAATACTCAGAGCAGTTCTCAAGAGTAATGAAAAAAACTGTTTGACTGTTATCATTGTGCACTACTACATTGCGCGAGTGAAACCTCATAACAAAAATGCTAGTGCTGTTGAACGTAGCTGGCTTCATAGTATTGTTAAAGTGCAGGAAACAGTTCCTTTATGTGATGACATCCAACAGGAAATGTGGGTTTGTTGATCTACCACATCACGCCAACATTTATGTATGAATAATTCCATGTTCAAGTTTGGAGGACTGAAATGTCTTTTTGAGGGTGGAATGTCTTGTGTAGGAAAAACTGTCGACTTTAAGAAAAAAAAAGTGTATTATGAATCATGTTTATGGTAAGAGTATAAATGAATATGCTCCTTCAATATGACTACATAACGTAATTAAAGTTGAAGTTTAAATTTCACGGAAATAATGGAAATAAGCTTTAAATGCTTTATTCTGCTTGGAGCCATCTCAGCTAAGCTTTTAAAACATCTCATTGTTTCAATCAACTTTATAATGGTTAGTTAATACATAGATGTGCTGTTTTTATTACAGTAGCAGGCTAGTAAGTAAGATAAAACTGTATCCTGTGAAGGGCTCTCAAGACATAGCATACCCATATAAATAAACGCATTATAGAAAAAACATCCAAAAACAAAAAACTATTTTCCAATTGAAATCACTGTCTCAGATGTGTTACTGACGATATTTATGATGGCCAGTAGCTGGAATTTTTTTGCTGTGCTTTGATGTTTTTTCTCAACAAGCCTAACGTTGTCATCTCCAGGTTTATCTGAAGGAGCTGGTGTGTTACCAGGCGATTCTCTAAATGCAATAGTTGGAGTGAAAGTGATTTTCAGAATAAATCTGAATTCAACAGAACAACCGTTTCTTTCTGTGATCTGGAATTTCAATGATGTCAAGCCAATAATCTCATCACAACCTATGATAAATTGTCAGTGTGATTTCTTTCAGCCACTTCTCCAGTTGCCCACAGGGGGTCACCAGTGCTCCTCCTTTCCTGGAGCTCCTTCCACCCCAGGTGCGCCCGGTTGGCGCTGATGAGCTGAGCCAGTATAAAAGGAGTGGTGGATCAGCTACTCATCGCCTGAGTGTTTGTTTACTCCCAGTAAAACCTAGTTTCAGTGCCAATCTCTAGTGTCTCTAGCTTTTTGAATGTTTCTCGTTTCGTCTCACGTTGTCCCTCATCCTTGTAAAGACTTTTATTTGCTACTTTGTTTTTTCCCACGCCTCTAACCACTGTTGTGTTCACCTCAGGTTACCATCATTTCCAGAACTCAAAATCACCTCAAGATCCTCTCTGGTTGCCCTCGTCCATCTGGTTCCCACTCCTCTTGGCCCAGCTCGGTCTGCCCACTCCAGCATAGCTCCATCACACCCCCTGGACTTCAGCTTCATCAACTCCGCTGAAAGAAACTCACCACTCACTGGCGACAACTGTTCACTCCACACAAGTAAGATTGTTCCCTTCATTTTTCCCTCACCCGTTTGCCTGTCCTCATCCTCAGAGGTTTCCGATTTCCTACGTCGTAGACGTTTCCAGCTCCCTGCCGTTTACCGCCACCCCGCTGTTTCCCGTTCCTCGCCACTCGTTGCTGTTGCCCGTTGCTGTACACTGTCGGATTCCCTTCCCCTCATCTTCCTAAATAAACATCATTGTAAATATCTCCTGAGAGTTCTCGTTTCATGTGGGTCAGAAGCTTAAATAATATGACATAAATATTATTGAACCTGTCGGATTTTATGGTCACTGGTGATAACACAGACAGGTGGATGATTTGGAACGGTGGGAATGACGTGGAGGAACGTGAGCACTGAACAGGTGGACAACTGGAGTAAATCATTGAGATGGGGGAAATGTTAGTGAATATTGCTGTGTCGATTTTAGTGGTGAGCTGTACCAGGGGGAGATCTTACTTGAGATGCTGGAGATGTCAGTCAGTAAGAATGAGACGATCTGGAGTTGTAGGATTGGTTTGAGACTTGAATGGTGGAGGCTGCTGCAGTGAAGCCCGAGCAGACAGGTTGTACAGAGCTGGATGGTGATGGTTTGGTGGAAGGTGGAGTAAGCCTGGCTTGAGCACATAAGAGAAGGTTAACAGGGAAAAGAGACTGGAACGAACACAAGAGAGAAGCCTTAGTATGACGCTTGGGTAACCATGGGATGATAATAACCCTGCAATGAGTGAGTGGTGACCTGCTCCTTTTACTGTATAATGCAGAGTGTAAAAACACAACAGTCCTTCAGTCTTTAATGTTGTGAGTCAAGCTGGCAACCTAAAAGAAAATGACAATATCCTCATTCTAAAATTACTTCTCCATGGCCACAAATCCACTACACATAAACTGAATAACCTGATTTGATTGATATTTTTGAATGAAAACACATCTGCACAGTTCGCAAGGATTGGAACTGTGTTAAAAAATGTTAGAGTAAAAGACATTTAGTTTTTGTTTCTTTATAGTCATCTAGAATGTTTAGTGGGGAAACCTAAACCACTTATTTTTGGTGAAGTATGTATACTGTTATTAAGAATCAGGTTAAATTTGCCTGACCTAATTTCTGAAGCTCCTTAAAGAATCCAAACCAGCAAACGTTAATGATTGATAACTGAACCTGCCGGAAATAGTTATAGATTAAAAAAGTCAGCGTCCTTATTCGTTAGCTCTTAAATACCTCACTAGGTCAGCAAGAATACAGCAGGAAGGACTGACTTTGAAATTTCATGGAAAAAATGGAAATAACCTATGTTTCATTCTACTTGGAGCCATCTCAGGTAAGTATTTACACCCTGACACTGTTTCCATTAACTTTATTAAGATTAGCAGATACATGCATATACTGTTTCTATTACAATACCAGGTTTTTACTAGAAAAACTGTAAAATTCAAATAAACAAAACACAAATACTGTATAAGCTTGGATCTACAGTCAGGTTGAGAATAATATATTTTTAATTATTCTTCCTGAAAAGTGTGTTGCTCGAATTATGAAATAAAATAAAAAACTACAGTTGAAAGGGTTTTCATAACATGGATGATTATTTGAAGATGCATGAGCACAAGAAGCATCATACCAAACGCATCCAAACATAATACCTGTAGCAGAATTTTCCAACAACTTTTGCAGGATACAGGACTGTGAGAAGAACCTAAAATGCGAGGTGTAGCGCATGAACAGGAATGGAGACAGGACCGTTCCCTGTGAGACCCACTTACTGCTCTGGATGATGGCTGATGTGGGTGGGGAGGGGGGTTGTTGAGGTACTAAAAGCATTGTTGGAGGAGCAGGGTGGAGGATGTGCAGAGATTGTCTCATCAAACCTATTGAAGAACATCTTAATCTGTTTGGCCTCATGTAGGCCTCGTTCCATCAGCTGGCAACCATTCCTGCTGTGACCAGTGATGGCTCTCATCCCACATGCCCTCATGTTGTTCTGATGGAGCTTGCCCTCCAGCTTCCTCCTTTAGCTGTCCTTCCCCTTAGTTCCTTCTGCATTCTCCTCACCTCCTCTCTGTCTCCCCTCCTGAATGCAGCCTTGTTCCTGTTCAGTCCTGCCTGGAGGTCCTTGATCACCCAAGGTTTCTTGTTAGGGTAAGAGCGCACAGTCTTAGTGGGGATGATAGTGTTGGTGCAGGAGATAATGTAATTTGTGATGCAGTCTGTGACATATTCAATGTCCCCTCCCTCTATGTCACAGAGAACATCCCAATCTGTTACCTCAAAGCAGCCATGGACGGTCTCTTCAGCCTCTGGTGACGCCGGCCAAACAGTTCTGGTGACCACAGGTTGCCACTGGACTGCAGTAATGTGTCTTTAAATGCAGTATTTTGTGGTCAGCTCTGCCCAGTGGAGGTAGAGCTGTGGCGATGTAATCATCCGTAACATTAACATACAGCAGGTCTTTGGTGTTAATGTCTCTGGTTTTATAGTCCACAAACTGCTTGAAAGTGGGTAGAGTTGACATGGTTAAAATCCCCAGAGATGGAGATGAAAACGCAGAGGTGCAGGCTCTGCGGTGTGGCAGTCGCAGATGCAACGAAGTCACACGCCAGCGACGCATCTGCAGACGGTGGAATGTAAACAATGACGATGGCATGGGAAAACTTATGCGGCAAATAATACGGATGTAGGCTGACTGCTAACAGTTCAATGTCCGGTCTACACACACGCTCCTTCAAAGTAACTACTTGTTGTTGTCGTAAACGGTAACTCCCCCCTGCTTTCTTCTTACAGCTGTCGGTGCTACTCCTGTCCACTTGCACAAACTAAAAGCCAGGCAAACTCACCACACAGTCAAGTATTTTTTCGTGCAGCTATGTCTCAGTGAAGCACAGGGCCAATCCCACACAAAACAAACTGTTGCTCCTTGTGAGCACTGTTAGCTCCTCCATCTTATTTTCCAGTGATTTCACATTCCTCATGATATTGGAGGGGAGATACTGTCAGCTGGTCCCTTGTATTAACACACTGAAAAGACCAGCAATGCGACCAATTACATACTGAGCCACATAATAAGCTTAAACAATATGTTAAATTAAGAAGACTAAAAAAAGTCCCAAAAATAAACTAAATACAAGTAACAAAATTAGAACAAAGACAGGACGACATAACTTATTCTTGAGGGCAGCCATCCTCAAAGGTAATGGAACTAAACAATGGTTAGTTAATAGTCACACTAATACATTTTTGTTTTTACTGTAAGGAAACTGAATATTCAGTGTTGTTAAGCAGCTGAGTAGGTGATGACGCATTCATCATATTTAGAGCTTGATATCTGGTTTCCCTGAAATCCCCAATCAAGACTAACTTTATGGCTACAATATAAAAGAAACAATCCATCAACGTCAGAAAAGATGGAGAACATGGATCAAGCTACATAAAGGTTGTCACAAATTAGCCTTTTTCAGTCTTCCATGTTTTAAAGCGGATGGAGTGCATGACAACTTCTGGTGGCTATTTGTTTAGCATTAGACAGTAGAGAAAATGGCTCAGTCTCTGCATGGTTGTTTTTGAGAGCATTGATTACACTGAATAAAGGTTATTATAAAAATACATAAAAAGCAACTAGCGAAACCTCAGCATGTTATATCAGCCAAGTCCACTTTCATACATAGATCGAATTTAGAATCAAATACTCAAATATTGACATAGATGTTCTCAATCCAATGTAGAGTGAAGCGTTTTACAACGTTCTTTTTTTCACACTGCACAGATGGCCCTTAAAATGTGATGCTTACACTATCACTTCCAGAAGAAGAGTTTAAGGAAGGCTCAGACATCAGTTTGTTCTGCTCAGCTGACTCCAGACCTTTTGCCACGTTTCAGTGGTTTCTGAATGGAGATCTGATACCTGAATATGGATCAGAGCTCAGACTAATAAATGTTGGGATACATCATAATGGAAGCTACAACTGTCAGGCCTTTAACAGCAAGACTTTAAAATATCGAAAATCTCTGTCTGCAGTCATCTCTGTAATAGGTAAGACTCAACAATGGGTTTGAAACATCCATACAAATGTGTTCGCATTTATAATCTGGAAAGAAAGCAGACATAGATATTATCTTATAAAAAATATTTAAATGTTGAAGTTACCAATCTTGAATGACATATTTTTATTTTTTACACATGCACATGAAACATTATTGCGTGGTAATTAAAGTTTGTCTATGATCTTGATTGAAATAAAATATAGTTTTTTTTGTGTTAAATTTAAACCATCACAGGGTATTTGGGATATGCGCTGACTTTTAAAAATGTGTTTTACAGAAAAAATGTAATATTTTGTTGAACCACTTTATTTTTTTATGTGTATTTTCAGAATATAAACATCAAGGTCTCTCAGGTGGTGTCATTGCTGGAATAATAATGGGATGCCTAATAGTTTTTATTGCAGGATTTGCTGGCAGCTGTTTTATTTTTTTAAAACAGTGAGTGTCCTGATGACATAGTATATCCAATTCTCTTTTTTCCTTGTTTAATCCCATTCTAGCTGCAAACATTTTGAGCAAATCAAGTCCTGAGATACATTATGTAAACATCTTACAATTTTCTTTTCATTATTTAGAAATGATACCAAAACTAAACCGAATACAGATGAAACAGGTTAGTACGAATATGTCTTTTTACACATCATATAGATTAGCAGTCATAGTATAAAAGCAAAAGGATTATTATTATTATAATTATTATTCAACCAATACAAAAATAACAGTTAAACTGGTTTGAAATATTTAATTTTAATTTCTTTGCTGAATTTGAAGCTTGGAAGAACATTTATCAATAGAAATATGTCTGTCTCAAAGCTGTCTGTTACCATAGGAGACACAGCTGATTGTGCTTATTGCTTAACTTATTATTGAAGAACACCTAAACACTTTTTAAGAAATGGTTTTCCAAACTTTAGTTAAAACTGAATTTAATGTGAAACTGTTAAATAACTGAGTTATTATGCAACACATAGAAGACTCACTTATTGTTAGGCACTGAAACTAATAAAAGAGTGAAAAATGATTATAATTGTTTGTAAAATCAACCTGTCAGTTATACTTTTAAAAATGTAACTTTCATCTTAAGTTGATTTCAAACTTTACAATAAAAATGTTACGAATTTTGATCATAATAGATTTTTAAACTATTTTAACTAATCAAACTGTAAGTTAGAACAAAACCCCAGTCTAAAAAGTCCCAAGTAGAAATACAACAATTCAAAGGAATTCAAATGTACACTATAGACAACATCAATTTAGATGAATAAGAGGAAGTACAATAAAGTATTTAATATCTATAGTTTTCATAATAACTTAGCAACTTGAAAGAT
Source organism: Orestias chungarensis (assembly GCA_032876305.1). Lineage (NCBI taxonomy): Eukaryota > Metazoa > Chordata > Actinopteri > Cyprinodontiformes > Cyprinodontidae > Orestias > Orestias chungarensis. The sequence continues at coordinate 1,505,098 of JAVLVB010000513.1, read as the reverse complement.
TAATAGCAGGTTGATCTTTTTTGACTATTCCAAATAAATCCAATCTGTTGTGCTAAACACTTGATGCTTTGACTTGCAGTTTTGCTTTTAATTGTCATCTTTAAAGCTATGGTAACCTGCTAAATATATACTAAAACCTTTTTTTAAAGTTTTATTAGTATCACAAAATGCTTGCTCTGTCTTTATGAAAGGCACTGGCTCTGACTTTTTTATTATTTGGCAATGACAGGTTAATCATCCTGATGGGAATGCATTCTTCTTTTAGAGTAAAATTATTTTAGGTAAAGTTTTTATTTTTGTTTTTAAAAATGTTTCTCTCAGCCCAAAAACCAGCTGATACATTGCAACTATCCTTGTTATGTTAGCAACAGTGAAAGTTATGAATTGTATTTGTATTTTGACTTGTTATCATGATGGAGGTATATTTCATATATTTGTTAAAAATGTACATTTTAAATACACACCTGCAGAAGTTAAAAATTGTTGCCCTCTAGTGGTTAAAGAATAATACGAGAGTCAGCCAGAACTGAGATTTGAGATGTTTATTGTTTTTCTTCCTCAATTTTCCACGAAAGTAAATATTGTCAGCCAACATAGTATTTAAAAAATTCACACCAGCAGCTTTCGGCTTTTTCATTACAGCTAAGATTACGTTCAAGCAAAACAGCCAAGGTTTGTTTGGTTTTTTTGTGACTTAAATAAACAAATGTTATAAATAAAGATCTTTTTTATTCTATCCTATTGACATAACCCCATGATGCTTTCAGAGAAAATATGATTCTGGACTCAGTTTACTCTGTCTTCATTTATAGCAATCATTCTGACCTACTTTGTGCTAAATAAAAGTCAGTCTTTTTACTACTGTCACAATGTCTCTTTTATTGCTTTATTATCCAAGTTTTTATTGCTTGATAATACTTTAGTGTTAGACTAATGTATGATTTATGAAAAGTCCCAAAAAGGTTGAGAAGGGGTGCCATAGATATATATATATATATATATATATGTATATATATATATATGTATATATATATATGTATATATATATATATGTATATATATATATGTATATATATGTATATGTATATATATGTATATATATATATGTATATATATATGTATATATATATGTGTATATATATATATGTGTATATATATATATGTATATATATATATATGTGTATATATATATATGTGTATATATATATATGTGTATATATATATATATGTGTATATATATATAT